>JAUCBJ010007275.1:0-99665 GCA_032718475.1 Nemertoderma westbladi
ACAATAACAAAATAAAACGAATTAATAAACAAATAACCAAATTAATATTAATTAAGCCCCCCAAACTGTATGTGCGCTTATTTTCTTACAATGGGTAAGGGTTGGAATGGGTTGGATTTACTTTCCTGTAATTGAACTATAGAAAAATAATTTTAAGGCCGTATGTACCTGTTTGTGCTATAGGGGGGTAATCAAATTGTAAGTAGAAAAATAAGCAAAGTCTCTGATCTCCGGCTCTGGTCTCCGGTATTTTTCAAAATAATTCTCTGGGTAGGGCTCTGGTTTACCGGGATTAAGAAAAACAGGTCTCTGTTTCAACTCTACCATACAGGGTGGTCTCAGTACCGATACCTTACTACACATTGTAGCCTACACCCTGTCAGCCTGTCGGTACCTGCATGGAAGGGGTCGAAATTCCGTACCGGTCTAAACAATTTAGTTTCATTTTCTTAATGTGTGAGTTGTATGCAGAAAAATTAGTTAAAAAAGTAAAAACAATTTTTAAACTAATTTCTTGTAGTGAAACAATGTTAGAATATTTCACTGATTTTTAAAAATATTTAGTGAGAAAATTAGGATTTTATAATATAAATATACTGTAATATAACGTAAACCATTGGTAGAAAACTAGTTTTATCTGAAAAATCCACCTTTTTTCAGTACATTTTGTAGCAAACAATGCAAGAAATAGTGCATTCGCGCACTATTATTACTTTCCACCATTCAAATAGTGGCAGAAAATCTTTATAAAATAATTTCAATGGCAGAACCAGAAAGTACAGGCAGCTCAGTGGTCACATGTGCTGCACTATTATTTAATGAGTTCCAAATACATAGTAGTTCCATACACATTTTACATCACTGCCAATAACAGCAAATTTTCGTAAATTCAAATCCATAATATTTTAATAAAATTTGATCCAATCTAATCACAGATATGGATTTTTCTAGTAAGATACGCTCAATACCGCATTCCATACCTGTGCAACCTGGTGAAAGGGAATATTAGGCCTACTGTATTGCGTTTTTCTGTTAATCTATAAGAATGCATACACTGCTTGATTTATATAATTCGTAAAAATGATGACAATTTCTATAAACCATTTTAATGATAATCCATTAAAATACCATCATATTGACAATTCGTCATTTTACGTACCAACTCAATGAACTCATGAAAAATTAAATTTGAAAATTGAATTTGAAAAATTTAGAAATTGAAAATGATTGAATTTCGGTGAATTAAAATTAATGACAAAAAGTGCTTCTTTCCGATACTTTTTTTCTTATCGAGGGACATTAGGCTACTTTTTCCACTTGTTTGGTTTTTACGAAAAATCAACTCATTTTTCCCCGATGGAGTAAGTAATTATTAGTTTTGTTTGAAAATTAAATATTGTTTTAAACACCATAACATAATTTTATTGTTAAGATTGGATTTGAGTCAAGTTTTCCCCAAGTCTTAAGCTAAATCTATATTTCGGAGAAGCCACCTTTACGAGCAATGTTCAAGTTTATTGAACATGATGAGTTATTTAATTTCATATACAGTATCCTTGTCTTACACGCATAATGTTGGGTACACGGGAAGCTGTTACAATTTAATTATTTTAGTAGGCTGTGGACGGAAATGCTGTCAAATATGAAATGGAGACATTGGGGGGAGGGGGCTTGACGCAAACCCCATCTCAGCGAATTAACATTTCGTCTCTTAGTGGCACGTTATTCTAACGTGCCTATATAAATGGCTCTAGGGGCCTAATCAATCATATGGTCAGAAGTGTTAATCAAGATGGGGCATCCCGAGCCATACAAATAATGAGACTGCATTATCGCTTTACGATCTTAAAAAATATTGTTAAGAAATATATTATAATATAATTCATGTTTTTATGCTTTGAAATTAATGTATTTTTTTGTACATATAGCCAGCCTAATGTATAATAAATGTACACAGCGGACATGTAGTACAGTAGTAAGTGCAAATATGTATCGCAAACTGTTTATTTAGGCGATAGTTGTTTATTTATTGAACCTCAATAACAAACTTTGGCCAAATTAGGTGAATTTGCAAAATCAAGGTAATTTATTCCAATCTATTGGCAGCTTTCCTTGTTCTTTTAGAAGAGTATTGGCTTTAGAAAAGTGTTTACAACCGAAGAAGCCTTTACTAGCTGATAGTGGGGAAGGATGAGGTCCGCTGAGCACGTTATGACGTTTTCTGTCGACGGACACGGCCATCTTCTGCGCATAGGCGCCCCACAACAGGAAAACAACACCGTCGAGGTTTGCGTTGATCCAAGCGATTACAGCCGACGTTAATTTCTCCCAACCCTTCCCGGCGTGTGAATTGGGTTTGTGTTCAACTACGGAGAGGCAGGCGTTGAGTAGCAGAACGCCTTGGGAAGCCCACCCGGATAGATCGCCGTGTGTCGGCCGAGTAAACCCCGGGATGTCGGAGGTCAACTCCTTGAAGATGTTACCCAGACTCGGTGGGGGTTTAACACCCTTCCTCACGGAGAAACAAAGACCGTGGGCCTGTCCCGGGCCGTGGTACGGGTCTTGTCCAAGGATCACCACCTTCACCTCGGATATATCAGAGAATTGAGTCCACGAATAAACATCCAGTGGAGGTGGATATACCGTCTTAGTTTCTCGTTCTTTTGATACGAACTCAACCAGTCTGTTAAAATAATCCTTTGTAAATTCTTTCCCCAGGGCTTTCAACCAGGAAGGGCCAACGATTTTAGCTAGCTTAACATCGTCCTTTACGGGTTCAGCTATGGCAACTTCGATTTTAGATAATTTCGCAACTTTTTGATCTTTATCGTAAAATTCTAAAAGGCTCGACTGTTTTCTTTTCGCAGCAGCGCCGGATTCTATTTCTTTGGGTTTCTTTGAACCTTTTACTGCGCTTGATTTTGGAGCAACTACTTTAGTTTTTGGCGGCATTTTGCAAGATGCACGATAAATTAAAGATATAGGGCTGAAGTTAGCAAATGTTTTCAACATTAAACATAACTAATAGACAGTTTGCACGCACACACCTTACTGTAATCAGGCCTTCCGCCTATCGCACACTGTGTTGCATATTTTGGTTTGATAAATTAATTTATAGAACGAATGGTGTAGAGCAGTACCTATGTATAGTGAAGAGATAAGATTTGGACTATCTTTTCTGAACTGTTAATAATTAAAACTAAAGACTATAATTGCACTAACAAGATCAGACAGAATCAGTATTAATATGATGGTTATACTGTATATGTTGCGGATAGTTCAACTTGTAAGAGAGGTTTACTTCACCTTAGTAATTATAAAAGTTAAACTGTTTCACGAATATGTCAACTATATGTCCCACATCGTTCTGTCCAATAACTAATTATGCAATAATTATTTTTAATACTACACAGTATTAATGTGCATACTACAAGCAGAAAATATGCTTTAAAGTTAGATAGTGGCGCAAATTGACCGCAAGGGAAATATAAAGTTCCATTTATTGTTTTGGTTAGAAATCATGGCCACTTTAATCGCATCTTTCTTTTAATGTTTTAAATTAAATTTATTTTGTAAACCGACTAAACGCGGTGGTGTTATATAACACCGCCGCTATGTTGGAATAAAATATAATTTGCACGATTAACACCATAAAGTACTGTAGGGCCAGAGCATAGGCAAAAGGATACAATATGAGCGTAGCGAGTATTGAATTTTGCTTTATGTTAACTTGTTTATGTTTGTTAAAAAATTGTTGTTTAAAAGATCCAATTTTTTTTTAAATTGTCAAGGGGGGGGGGGGTGGCGCGATGGGCATGCCCCCAACCCAACATCCCCCCCCCCCCCCCCCCCCACCCCAATTTCGAGACAGGGGGGAAAACTCGACGCAAAACCCTTCTTGGCGAATTAATATCCCGCCTCTATGTTAAATTCTCAATTTAGGGAGAGGAGCAGGTAACAGTGGCACGTTATTTTAACCAAAACAATAAACTAAACACAATAGGACAGCTTACAGTTTTATTTTTGAGAGTAATCAACTGTTATTTGCGTCCAATTTCCCCTGCCCCTTTCAAAATCCACCACTATTAGAGATACTGTAATGTGTTCTGCTCAGTTGTCAGGTGTAGCTGTACTGTCAGACTGAAGGGTATGTTTCAAAATAAAAGTAAAAACTGCAGTGCCGGTATGTTCCTTCGTTGGTTCCTATGTAACAAGAACAACTACCCAGTTGGAAATACTGCATTACAGCATTACCTGGCTAGGTTCATTATTAAATTATGAACTGTGTAGCTGTGTGTTGGTGTACTGGTGTGTACTGCTGTACTGTGCAGCTGTGGTGTACTGGTGTATAGACTGTCAGACTTTAGTACTGACAGACTGAAATGACACTTCACTATACTGCACTACCGGTAGAGCACTACTGCTTGTACTTCACCGTGCAGTGCACCTAGCACAGTAGCAGGTAGGCCTATCTCATATATGGGTATATAACTGTATAAGGGTATTTAGGCATCGCCTACATTTTAACATGTCAGCATGTTGTGCAAATGTTTGTATAATTTTAACGGAATAGAACCGCAGTGCCTCTCTGTGAAAAAAGGTGAAGAGTTATTGATTATAACTAAAACTAACTGCGATTGGTGGGAGGTTAGCAGCCTCAAAGGTAATCTCGGATTTGTTCCCCGATCATATCTTCAAGAAATAGCCTCAGACACTTCAGCAAGAAAAATACTCGAATTAGAAGCTATAGACCAAGCTATTAATCACTTAAATTCTACCTCAAAATTTGCCTCAATAGGCGTAAGTAAGAAGGTATTGAGTCGATCTTTGGGTAAATTAAATGGGCAGCGTGTGAAATTGTTATCATCTCGAACTTTCCCAGTTCCCGAGAATAAACCAAATTCCAATCAAATCGCGAATGAATCACCAGCTGTTACTAACGCGGATGACGCCAGCGTCACTAGCAGATCCACATCCCTCAATTCTGGATCTGACGAATTGGGTGGGAAATACAATAAGAAACCCGCGCCTTTACCACCTTCCAGTCCTGCGGTCTGTAGGGCCGTTTCGGAATCACGTCGTTCGCGAAGTGTAGAAACTTTACTAAGCGATCGTCCAACTCCAACAAAGGTTCATCTCCCGCCGTTAGTCGGCAAACCTCCTTCTAACGCCAACCACAGGAACTCGTCGGCTAGCGATGAAACGAATCCCGAAGAGTTGACCCTCAACACGTTTATATTTGCGAGCGAAGTACATCGCGATCCCATCCCACCGGACAAATCAATGGATCCACGAACGATCGATTCAGTTGATGGTAAACCGATAATCAATATCCCAGATGATATCGGCGCGTCTCTCGTCGAATTAGTCCGAAACGAAACGAAACTGAATTACAGTAAATCCCAGATGGTCGTCAAGTCTATTCTGAACCGTATTCGTCGAGAAGTGAACCCGATCGCTTCCGTTCTCGACGACATTCTGTCTCAGATCGCCGCCTCCCACAACAACAACTCGGAACAAAACTACACGACTAAAGACGAAGAAACCCTAATTTATTTATTCCACAAGATTAAACTAGTTTCCGAGGATTTTAACCAACTCGGTTGGTCTGTTTCTAACGATGAATTAGATATTCTCGACGTTTTAAACAGTCTCCATCAAGTTGTACGAGACGCGAACCCGGAAATGGTGAAACGATTGGTTCTCGAGGACAAACAGGAGCGAGTAACGCGTTTACTCGGCTACTTCCACGGCGAGCAGAGGGGGAAACTCTCAAACAAACTCATCGATATCTTTCTGACGCTGGGCCGCGTCCATCCCTCGGTTATATCCAACATGGTAACGAGCGGGTTGGTTACAGTGGAGACAGTCCGTAGACTCACCGCTAACACACCCTATGACGTCACACTGTGCGCCAGTCTACTAGCGATGCTTTTAGGTTCCGGTGAGAAATTCCTCGTTACAGATTTTGACCATTTCGACGTGAATCTCGTTGATTATTCTTTGCAACTCCTCGAGGTGGAAGACAATAAAAGCAACGGCGACGAAGAGCTCATTGAGAATCTTATCAACTTTATAATCGCTCTGAATCTTCAGTTTGAGTTGCCGAGTTGCAACGTCGTTATGAACGCGTTCAGTAACGAACCCCGCTCGCTTTCCGCTGTCCACTGCTTCCATCAACGATTGTTTATGTTGTTCAATCGGGGTACCGACCCCTTGGAGGCCGATCGGCCTCCGAGCACCGTGGCCGATCGGCCGCATTCCGTTATGAAGATGATGAACGATCTCTTTAGCAAGGCGGATACCTGCAATTTGTTCTACACTAACGATGTTAAAGTGGTTCTCGATGTTGCGATTCGCAATGTTGTTGATTGCGAGCCCAGCGACGCAATGCGAACGGAGAACTTGTCTTTGATTCATCTTATATTGAGGAATGCGGAATATTTCGAGCATTGCCATCGGCTGGATGAGTTGAAGGGATTAGTTAGAAGCATCGCTTTGGAAGATGATGAATCCCCACAAACATCTATGAATAAATACATCGTAAAAGAGATTAACAGAGAATTCCCACAGCATTTTTGAGTTACAATATATTCGTGTTTGATATTCCGAGGTACAGTATATGTAATCACAAATATAATATTTATATATTGGTATTTTAATTTAAACGAAACATTCCTTACAAACCGACTGGATGTACTGAAAAATAATATAAAAATGAAATATTTTGAAAATTGAATATAATAAATTGTATAATTAATCATTAGGCTACAATATTAGTACAACAATCAACTTATACAGGTATATGAATAAGTGTTATATTAACTGAACACCATATCCAGTAATGTTGTGTCTTTAGAGATAATTTAACCATCTGTTTCTTAAACAAATCGCGACGCATTCCATTAATTTTGGTGATTCATCGATTTTGCGAGAGGAATAAACTATATAATTTCTTAAATTCAGTATTATATTCGGATTTGTTTAAATTTAAATAAGGTTATCAACGAGGTTATCGACAACTTTTACTTTGTTGAGAGACTCTCCGGATTAATTTGGTATTTTTCTTGCAATAACATTTTAGTTACTAAGTAGGCGTTACATTCTTACCATTCACGTGATGCACAGCACATTTCGCAGTTAGATTTTGCTCACGAGTGCGAACTATTTACAGCTCTTCTTGCTGTAATACAAATACAACATACTCGATTGTTCAATATGATAAATGTTAAATATTTGTTATAAATTTGTGTATAAATTGTAATTTCCATTGTATTGTATGATTGATGGTTATTATTGGTAAAATATTATTAATAACAGTGTTACCTTTCCTATCTTAAGTTAATGTGTACATTAGTTACAGTATATAGTATATATTTGATATTATTCCAATCCTTATAAAGTAAGTAAAAACTATCGCTGGTAGGTTTCAGATTCTTAAATAATTATTATTTACATTATTGGAAATAAAATAGAACATTATTTCCACTCTGCTCGATATTTTTATATGACAACCTAAGCGAGTCATATAAAGGATACATTTCATTGTGAAAATAATGACATTCTATATTTTTTTGTCTTTTCTCATGCAATATATAATTTTATTTTGCTTTGTTAAATTAATTTTCACGTGAAAAACTTTTTATTAATTGAATTTGAATACATTTCCGATTGAGACGTGGGACAAATTGTATGTATAATTTTAGCAGTTACAGTCCGTCACGTGTCACGTTGCAGTCACTCACGTGTCACGTTGCAGTCAGTCGGGTATCACGTTGCAGTCTGTCACGTTCCAGTCAGTCACGTTGCAGTCAGTCACGAGTCACGTTGCAGTCACTCACGTGTCACGTTGCAGTCAGTCACGTGTCACGCTGTAGTCAGTCACGTGTCACGTTGCAGTCACTCACGTGTCACGTTGCAGTCAGTCACATGTCAAGTTGCAGTCACTCACGTGTCACGTTGCAGTCAGTCAGGTATCACGCTGCAGTCAGTCACGTGTCACGTTGCAGTCAGTCACGTGTCACGTTGCAGTCAGTCACGTGTCACGTTGCAGTCAGTCACGTTGCAATCACTCACGTGTCACGTTGCAGACAGTAACGTGTCACGTTGCAGACAGTCACGTGTCACTTTGCAGTCACTCACGCGTCACGTTGCAGTCAGCCACGTGTCACGCAGCAGTCAGTCACGTGTCACGTTGCAGTCACTCACGTGTCACGTTGCAGTCAGTCACGTGTCACGTTGCAGTCAGTCACGTGTCACGTTGAAGTCAGTCAGGTGTCACTCTGCAGTCAGTCACGTGTCACGTTGCAGTCAGTCACGTGTCACGTTGCAGTCAGTCACGTGTCACGTTGTAGTTAGTCATGTGTCACGTTGCAGTCAGTCACGTGTCACGTTGCAGTCAGTCATGTGTCACGTTGCAGTCAGTCACGTGTCAACTTGCAGTCAGTCACGTGTCACGTTGTAGTCAGTCATGTGTCACGTTGCAGTCAGTCACGTGTCACGTTGCAGTCTGTCACGTTTCAGTCAGTAACGTGTCACGTTGCAGTCACTCACGTGTCACGTTGCAGTCACTCACGTGTCACGATGCAGTCAGTCACGTGTGACGCTGCAGTCAGTCAATGTGGTCTCAACGCTGCAGTCAATCACGTGTCACGTTGCAGTCACTCTCGTGTCACGTTGCAGTCAGTCACGTGTCACGTTGCAGTCAGTCACGTGTCACGTTGTAGTCAGTCATGTGTCACGTTGCAGTCAGTCACGTGTCACGTTGCAGTCAGTCACGTGTCACGTTGTAGTCAGTCATGTGTCACGTTGCAGTCAGTCACGTGTCACGTTGCAGTCAGTCACGTGTCACGTTGTAGTCAGTCATGTGTCACGTTGCAGTCAGTCACGTGTCACGTTGCAGTCAGTCACGTGTCACGTTGTAGTCAGTCATGTGTCACGTTGCAGTCAGTCACGTGTCACGTTGCAGTCAGTCACGTGTCACGTTGCAGTCAGTCACGTGTCACGTTGCAGTCAGTCACGTGTCACGTTGCAGTCACTCACCTGTCACGTTGCAGTCAGTCACGTGTGACGCTGCAGTCAGTCAATGTGGTGTCAACGCTGCAGTCAATCACGTGTCACGTTGCAGTCACTCTCGTGTCACGTTGCAGTCAGTCACGTGTCACGTTGCAGTCAGTCACGTGTCACGTTGCAGTCAGTCATGTGTCACGTTGCAGTCAGTCACGTGTCACGTTGCAGTCAGTCACGTGTCACGTTGCAGTCAGTCACGTGTCACGTTGCAGTCAGTCACGTGTCACGTTGCAGTCAGTCACGTGTCACGTTGCAGTCAGTCACGTGTGACGCTGCAGTCAATCACGTGTCATGTTGCAGTCACTCTCGTGTCACGTTGCAGTCAGTCACGTGTCACGCTGCAGTCAGTCACGTGTCACGTTGCAGTCCCTCACGTGTCACGTTGCTGTCAGTCACGTGTCACGCTGCAGTCAGTCACGTGTCACGTTGCAGTCACTCACGTGTCACATTGCAGTCAGTCACGTGTCACGTTGCAGTCAGTCACGTGCCACGTTGCAGTCACTCACGTGTCACGTTGCAGCCAGTTACGTGTCACGTTGCAGTCACTCATGTGTCACGTTGCAATCACTCACGTGTCACGTTGCAGTCAGTCACGTGTCACGTTGCAGTCAGTCACGTGTCACGTTACAGTCAGTCACGTGTCACGTTGCAGTCTCTCACGTGTCACTTTGGAGTCAGTCACGTGTCACGCTGCAGTCAGTCACGTGTCACGTTGCAGTCAGTTACATGTCACGTTGCAGTCACTCACGTGTCACGTTGCAGTCAGTCGCGTGTCACGCTGTAGTCAGTTACGTGTCAAGTTGTTGTCACTCACGTGTCACGTTGCAGCCACTCACGTGTCACGTTGCAGTCACTCACGAGTCACGTTGCAGTCTGTCACGTGTCACGTTGCAGTCAGTCACTTGTCACGCTGCAGTCAGTCACGTGTCACGTTGCAGTCAGTCACGTGTCACGTTCAGTCAGTCACGTGTCACGTTGCAGTCAGTCACGTGTCACGTTGCAGTCAGTCACGTGTCACGTTGCAGTCAGTCACGTGTCACGTTGCAGTCAGTCACGTGTCACGTTGCAGTCAGTCACGTGTCACAGTGCAGTCAGTCACATGTCACGTTGCAGTCAGTCACGTGTCACGTTGCAGTCAGTCACGTGTCACGTTGCAGTTAGTCACGTGTAACGTTGCAGTCAGTCACGTGTCACGTTGCAGTCAGTCATGTGTCACGTTGCAGTCAGTCACGTGTCACGTTGCAGTCAGTCACGTGTGACGCTGCAGTCAGTCACGTGTCACGCTGCAGTCAATCACGTGTCACGTTGCAGTCACTCTCGTGTCACGTTGCAGTCAGTCACGTGTCACGCGGCAGTCAGTCACGTGTCACGTTGCAGTCCCTCACGTGTCACGTTGCTGTCAGTCACGTGTCACGCTGCAGTCAGTCTCGTATCACGTTGCAGTCACTCACGTGTCACGTTGCAGTGAGTCACGTGTCACGTTGCATTCACTCACGTGTCACATTGCAGTCAGTCACGTATCACGTTGCAGTCAGTCACGTGCCACGTTGCCGTCACTCACGTGTCACGTTGCAGTGAATCACGTGTCACGTTGCAGTGAGTCACGTGGCATTCACTCACGTGTCACGTTGCAGTCAGTCACGTGTCACGTTGCAGTTAGTCACGTGTCACGCTGCAGTCAGTCACGTGTCACGTTTCAGTCACTCACGTGTCACGTTGCAGTCAGTCACGTTGCAGTCAGTCACGTGTCACGTTGCAGTCACTCACGTGTCACGTTGCAGTCAGTCACGTTGCAGTCAATCACGTCTCACGTTGCAGTCACTCACGTGTCACGCTGCAGTCAGTCACGTGTCACGTTGCAGTCACTCGCGTGTCACGTTGCAGTCAGTCACGTGTCACGCTGCAGTCAGTCACGTGTCACGTTGCAGTCAGTCACGTGTCACGTTGCAGTCAGTCACGTTGCAGTCAATCACGTCTCATGTTGCAGTCACTCACGTGTCACGCTGCAGTCAGTCACGTGTCACGTTGCAGTCACTCGCGTGTCACGTTGCAGTCAGTCACGTGTCACGCTGCAGTCAGTCACGTGTCATGTTGCAGTCACTCACGTGTCACGTTGCAGTCAGTCACGTGTCACGTTGCAGTCACTCACGAGTCACGTTGCGATTATCTTGCTCGTATCGTGTTTTTCCTATCTTTCTATGATACAGCGGTTTATTTCATTCAGATATTCCCAACTTAGAATAAACTTCGGTTTTCTGGACAGTTTTATTGCAAACAATGCTCACCTTCTCAATCAATATATTATGGGAAATGCGTCCTAGAAATTAATTAATACTTTATCCTAAATATTTAACATAATTAATTAATTAATTTATACCTTATCTTATATATTAACATCGTCATAAGCTACGCACATAGTTCACTATTGGTATTACGCTAAAGATTTATTTGTTAAAAAACATATAATTATCTAAATCAATATTATAATCCCACATTATTAATAGTTATTTATAATAATTATAAAATATATGAAATGCTCTATATCTTGAATTGTTTCACGTAACAACATACTCACACGCTCGCACCCAATATATATATATATACATTAATATATAAAAATTTCGTCTTCTTCCAATATACATACTGCTATATTTAACGAAGTGCAAATTTTCTGGTGCCGTTTCGCAGTAGATTTAGCCTTAATTTTTATTGCCTCTGTAACGTAAATTATAGGATTTGTGACTAGACTGTGTGCTCGCTCCTGCTAGCTGTTGTGTTTAATTTTACATTAGGTTTAGCCATGCCGCGTGGATGGTTGAACTGGAAATTAATAGGTACGATTTTGTTATTTTTTCGTTATTTCTACTGTATTTAGCAAGTTAATTTATAGACTTTTATATTTAAAGGCTCTTGTAACTATTAACTGTTGTGCTAGTATCGCTGAAACCAATAATTACTGTTATTATAACTTTATACTACTGGTGTAATTACTTGTTAATATAATTAAATGTTTTCAACTTTTATCGGTACAGGCGGCCTTTACTTATTTCTGATATTCTAACACCTTTCTAATATTATTTCGTATCTGAGTCTTATCTTTCAGATATGTAACATAGATATTATTTATTCCACTATAGAATAATTATTTACATCTGCCTGTTTAATAAGAATGTGATAAAAAGTATAGCTTTATTACACGCTGTTATTGAAGTGTCGCTTCTTGAATATCATGCACGTTAATTCAGCAAACATCATAGGTGAAGTAGGCCTATTATTTACTGTATTTTTCGTCTCGAAATAATTCTTCAATTATTAAGGTGTATTTTGTTTTGCAAACAATTTATTATCAGTGTATAACTTTAAAATCCGATACTGCTAACGTATAGGCTAACTGTATTGCTTTACACTCCATCTAAATATATTATATCGCAGAGTGAAAAAATATAATATCGGTGTGAAATTTCAACTGAAACTGACGTTATTTTTTCTCGAAATAGAAGACGGATTTGTCTTCAGTATCTTTCAGAGTAATATCAAGGTTTTATTTCAGATTCAGAAAAGTTCCCAAATTAAGATATATTTCTCGCATAATAAAGCGAAGTAGTTTTGTATTTATGCCGAAACCATTAAACTGTTTCCACTACAACTGCCGAGCAGAGCTTCCGGGAATGCAGACCAAGATAATCTGTAAGTTCCTGTAAATTTATATTTCTAGAATTTCCTGGGTGTTGAATGCTACACACACAATTAATAATCGCACTGTAAGATAATGCCTCGCATCCATTCAGATTCATCTCGGTGCAGATTAATCAGAAAGTCAATAGAAGATTGATTGTATGGGATGGCCGTCGAAACGCAATGAATATATTAATTGGAACCTTTATGGTTGTAATGGGTGAGACAAAGTTTCCCTATAGAGTATCTTTATTGTTAGCCAGGCAACCAGCCAGGCCAGGTAAGTAGGCCTAGGCCTACTGTAATTCGAATATACAGTATATTAGCTTAGAATGAAGAACGGACGCGCCTGCTCCTATATCCTACACATACCTTGTAAATTATTAATGACTTTCGACTTTACTTATAATGGAGCTGTTTCTTCCCAGCTTAATTAAAGAATGTCGACTGATTGTCACTCAACGGCCGAGCTACATATATGGATGGGAGGCATTAGCACTTATCGGCTGCTTGCCATCGAACAAGATTGTGAACAGGCTGTTCAGCTCATGATAGCAGGGGCCAGTAAGTCGTGTCCGTCGTGCCTGTAGGGTGGGGCTGCTTTTGGCAATACAATGTTAGAGATTGAAGAACGACTCATAGGCCCTGGTAGGTAGGCGGATGCTTGCCGCCGTTGTTGTCTGCTTTTGTTCAATTGTTCTAATCCTTTTGATTAACGCGGTTTCAATTAAAACATCTTCCATCGAAAATGTTGAACTTCAAACTTATAGTAATTCTCAAATTAATTTAGGCCTAGTTTAGTTTTAAAATTTGCGTAGACCTATAATGTATAGCTACACGAGACGCCAATCATATTTGTAACCGCATGCTGTGAAATTTTCCAATTTTTTTTCCAAATTGTCTTAAATACTAGGGCTACTACTATCGGAATGCTGCGCAATATATCAATAAGAATGCTGTGCCGGCTTGTCGATAGAATAGCGCCGTTACAACTCCCTATCACCCATGACATTTGCTAGATCATCCGCATCTTCAAGGCCAGTGTCCTTTAAGATGCGTCTCAAGAAAGTCATGGGCTGTCCACCATGCTTACAGAATGCACTCCATGAGACCGCCAAAGCACAATATTATGCACTGTCTGGAGCTCACGGCGAGGCGATGTCCTGCAAAGCGGAGGCGGCTCCGTGATAAGCTAAGGGAGACTGATGAAACACCTTCAATGTTGAATAAAGTCTGATTGGAGATGTGTTTATTGCACTTGGCACGGTGAACCAGACGTGGCATTCTTGTGAATGTGCCATCCAGAGATTTGGTATCCTCTGCAGTTAGAGCCCGAACTCCACTCTAAACGTACTGGTACTACTGTTGCCCTAAATAATCGATCCTTGAGGTTGTGTTGTATTCTAAGGGATTTCCAAATCCAGGACAGACTATTCAATGCTACCCATGTCTTGCCCTTACGCATCTGAAGGTCTTAACCTGACTTGCAGTTCCATGATCCAAAGTACCAGAAGTTCACATGCTCAAGCAAGCCGTCCCTGGAGCCCTTACGATCAGACATTGGATGAGAATGAGTTTGAGTAGGGAGACTTGACTTTAGGGGAGACTTGATTTTTTGAATAACTAAAAAAAACTATTGTGAATTATTTGACAATACCACACAATAACGTGTAAAATACATTTAGGCAAAACCCGCGCAACAATGTTTTATTAACTTGTGGATATTTTTGGTTTTATTGCCATAAACGTTTTCTGGGTTAAAAAGTAAATTTTTATCCTTTACAACGAATGACAATTTGCACCAACCCTTTCTTCCCTCTTTACAACTGTGGTTTTATCGTACCGACAACGCGTGATTGACAGCTTAAAGTAAATGCCGCTGCCTCAGATGGTGTCACACGTCAATTGAATTACAGGAAAACAATTATAATGCGCCTGTGTTGAAAATTATACACGAATATATTTATTATGAAAAAGTGCTCCACCGCGTTAAATTTTATTGCGGTTTTAATTAACTATTAATTATTTCGTCCTTGTTAGGAGAACCATACCAATTTTGTATTTATGTGACGGGATCCGAGTTGGTTATATAAAATACAATTTTTAAAAAATAATTTGACAAATTAATAATCGCATTTTTTGCTTTTTCTCTGCTCTACTATAAAATACTGTAGACATGTTGAACATGTAATTACTGTATTTCACCTAATGGATTTTTGTACGAATTTACAAAAATGGGAATGTGGGCTCAAGTAGTCTCCCTCCCACCCTATGTGTCAAGTCTTGTGTTAAATGTGTTAAAACAAACTGTGTTAAACCAAATGTGTTTTCCGATGTAAAATTTTATGGTAATCCCGAATCTGAAATCAGTTTTTGATAAGTTGTTTTGTTTTCGAGTTATTGTAACTTTTGTAATTTTCATCCAAAATTTGAAAATTTATAATTTTGGTACAGCACCGCATTTGACACCAAAAAAGACCATCAAACACCCAGAAATGTCGAAATATTTTGCCATTTTCGGAATCAGCGCCGAAAATTAGCCTATAGGTATCGATACCGCAAGAGAAGATCATTTTTTAAAAATTTAAAAAATTTCACTTTTGGTGCATGTTTGGTCAGTTGTAATCAGGAGGAAATTTAAAACACGTTTTTCTCGGTTTATCGTTTTCTTCCTGCTGTAATTTTTAACTGATTTGAATTATGTTTGCGTTTTTTCGAAGCTCTTGGTGTCGCCAACAAACGATAGGCCTACTACCAGATTCATTTTTTTTTTAATTATATCAAAAGTTACAGCATTTAAAATATCAAAATATGCCAAAAATTCTAGTATTTTCAAAATTCGGGTATTTTTAGGATATTTTGATATTTTAATTGCTGAACTTTGATATAATAAAAAAAAAAAAATCTGGTAGTACAGTACAGGCCACCAGAAAAAGCAGATTTCATCCAATGTGATCACATGTGAACACATTTGTTCAAGTCATCTGATTGACAGGTTATGGCGAGTTATCTTCTAGATCACACAGCAAGAGGCAAACTTGCCGGGACCGACAAAGGCTGATGTCTGTATGTCTGATATCAGGTATATGAGAGAGCCCCCAGGGCGTAACATTGCGGACATGGGCTGTATTGGTAGAGAGAGAACTACATACAAGACCACATGGAGGTTAATGGAGTGGATGGGTATAACCTATGGATGGAGGAGCCTAGACCATTGAATAATTAATGTAGTGCAGGGAGATGTCGCGCCATTATTAGTCTGACACCGAGAGGGCACAGAGAAACACCAGAAGATGCCTTAATATCACTAACTATAGGCCTGCCTACTAGACACTATTAACCGCACACTATAAAGGTAAACAAAATCCTTATCGCATTTCCAGCTGCAGTGAGTGACAGTTCGCGGCAAACTACAGAGTGTTTCCAGATTACTAAGCGTTTCAAAAGTATTCAATTGTATCCTTTGGCGAAAAAATTTTGGTTGTTGCCAATTCAATTATGTTCAATTATGTTCAATTGTCCCGTTCAACAACATTACATTACACTGGTACACATTTGATAAAATGCGTTCACAATTGTACAAATCTGCGATTCCACCTTGTGTTTCTCCCCGCAGAAGAGACATATAGGGGAGGTCTGGTGGCCTGTACTGTATCTTAGGTTGGCGATACCAAGAGCTTCGAAAAAACGCAAACAGAATTAAAATCACGTAAAAATTACAAAACTACTGTAGTAGGGAATTATGGGAAAAAAATTATAAACCGAGAAAAACGTGTTTTAAATTTCCTCCTGATTACAACTGACCAAACATGCACCAAAAGTGAAATTTTAAAATTCTCTAAAATTCTAAAGATCTTCTTTTCCGGTTTTTGATACCTAGGCTAATTTTCGGCGCTGATTCCAGTATATACTTCAGTATATATTTTTTTTTGCAGAAGAGAAAGAAAATTAAAACCGAAGTTATGAGAAATAATTATTTGTAAACTTTCTTATGTCACTGGGTCGTCTGCATTTAATTTCAGTGGTGTGCCTTTTGTACATGGGGGGGGGGGGGGGGGGGGGGGGGGGGGTCTGTTGTTAAAAGTGGATATCCTCAGGGACATCCAGGGGTTATCACCAAGTTGGAGAACGCCCATCGATTAATTCCTACCAGGACGTGTCGTGTAGGCCTACATCATCTAAAAACAAATTGTAACTCCCCTAAGTTGAGTTTGTTCGAATATTAATTATAGCTCATTCAATTATTATGCAATTTGAGAAAACATATAATTGGGTTCCACTAGTTGGGTTACCCTAATTGGGTTCCACTAGTGCTTAATCTTAAAACATATACGGGGGTTCCACTAGTTGGGTTACCCTAATTGGGTTCCACTAGTTGGGTTACCCTAATTGGGTTCCACTAGTGCTTAATCTTAAAACATATACGGGGGTTCCACTAGTTGGGTTACCCTAATTGGGTTCCACAAGTTGGGTTACCCTAATTGGGTTCCACTAGTGCTTAATCTTAAAACATATACGGGGGTTCCACTAGTTGGGTTACCCTAATTGGGTTCCACAAGTTGGGTTACCCTAATTGGGTTCCACTAGTGCTTAATCTTAAAACATATAATTGGGTTCCACTACTACTGTGTACTATTACACTAACTACTGTAAGTGGCTTACACTGGATTTAACTTTTTCTTTTAGGATTGCCACCCGGGGGATCCCGATTTTCGGTATCGGGATTGCAATTTTGAATTTAATTTTCTTAAAGTTTTCAGCGTGCTAAGAACTTGAAGGAGGGCGAGTCATGTAGTAAAATAATCGTTACCAGCCAGACTATTCGAAATAGGGGTTGAGCGACAAAGGATTTAAAGATGAAGACAGAAATGGACTGAAGATTTTATCGTGGAATATTTGTAAACTTCGAGACAAGATATCAGATGACAAAGTTCTAAAGTATATTAGTGAATACGATTTAATATGGTTGTAGGAAGTAAAAACGAAACTGAAAATATTGATTCCAGGTTTTAAGTCTTTTACGAGGTCGAATCGTAGTGACGAACACGGTGGGGTGATTTTATTAATAAAAAATAACTTAGTTATCGCGTGGGGGTTATATTGTTCCCAAGGATTCGCCATATTATACAGATGTGCAAGGGGTGTTTTACATAGTTTCGCAAAATCAAAACGTAAGGAACTCTTAATTTATGGAGATTTAAATGGACATGTTTACGATCCAAATAATACGCACGGGATGGAATAAAATCGCGATTAGTCAGAGTTGTAATTTGAAGATTCTAAATAACGTTCCGCCATCACAAGAAGATTTAACGTTTAGAAGGAGAAAGATGAGTCAAGTGGATTTGTGTTCAGTTTCCTCGGGATTGGGGGTGTCTTGTTAATCGTGCCATCGATTAAGGAAGGTCGTCTTATAACGATTACATATATTAAGGCAACAATAAAAAGCGCAAATAACTTAAACTTCATGGTTTGAGAAATAAAGATTCTAAAATAACAGCTGACGTTTCGATTTATTTAACAATAATAATTTTCAAAGCAAAAATAAATACCTGAAAATTAGTGAAAGACAGTACTAAATACAAAATACAATAATAAGGCTGGTGAAGATTGCAATAACAATACAAAAAAAACTATTTCCCAAATAATGGGTGTTGTGGCTAGTGTGCACAAAAAGCCTTCCATATTCAATTACAACCTTTTTGTGCACACTAGCCACAACACCCATTATTTGGTAAATTATTGTTTTTTTGTATTGTTATTGCAATCTTCACCAGCCTTATTATTGTATTTTGTATTTAGTACTGTCTTTCACTAATTTTCAGGTATTTATTTGTTTTTGCTTTGAAAATTATTATTGTTAAATAAATCGAAACGTCAGCTGTTTTTTTAGAATCTTTATTTCTCAAACCATGAAGTTTAAGTTATTTGCGCTTTTTATTGTTGCCTTAATAAGCTTCAGATTACCAGCAACTCAAACTCTATCGATTACATATATGGTTGACATCACTACAAGATACAAAGTTTGGGTTCCTAAAAGAGCAATTATAGATAAATACAAGTACAAGGAGGAAATGGAAGTACTGTACTAGCAACTACAGTAGTTATAGTACAGTTAAACCGAATATTGATTCAATATTGGTATCATTAGACATGTTGTCGAATGTTTGTAAAGAAGCGACTGATAAAGCAAAAGTGCAACCAAGGGTAGACAGATGTCCAATAAATAATGATTTGGGTAGGATGGGTGGGATAAACTTCTGCGTGATAATGACTCAAAAACAGTATGGAAAGCAATAAATTGGAAAGGATGCATAGACACTTCAGTTGCCAACTCCAGACCAAGTGATTCAGATTTTCGTGACCACTTCACCAATCTTTTAAACGATCCATCAGCCGATCATGTTGATATGGTAGACTCATCCCAGTGCCCCTATATCCCTGACCTGTATGACCCCATTTCACCTATGGAAGTAGACATGGCCTTGGGAAAGTTAAAAATAAATAAAGGTGCTACTGGTATTGAGCCTGTGTTACTTAAGAATGTATATATTAGTATAGTAATTTTCATATCTTTTATATTAAGTGCAATATTTTTAATTGGTGTGACTCCTATACATTGGACTTATAGCAAATTAACTGTGTTAGTTAAGAAAGGTGAGAGAAATTGTACTAATTTCAGAGGTATGTGTTAGTGATTCTTTAGCTAAAAGCTATGATTATATTTTAGCTTTAAGGTTGAGTCGTTAGTGGAAACCAAATATGGGCTCAAGCGGGAGGGCAGAAGGGTAGATCATGTTACGAGCAGATTTTGACATTAAGACTATTTATTAATAGACTATGCGATGTGTAAGAAGGTTAGGTTGTTTATTGTCTTTGACTTTTCGAAAGCGTACGATGAGTATCTAGAGCGAAGATGATAGCTAAATTAGTGGCTTTAGGATGTGGGATAAATAAAATATGGTTGCCGCAATAAAATCGTTGTATAGAGTAACAAATTTTCGTTTTAATTCTATGGATTTCGAGTGTAATTTAGGCGTTCGTCAAGGGGCTCCAACAAGTTTATTTTTGTTGACATTGTATGATCTATTAGCTCCAAACTAGTATCTCAAACAATTACATGTGCTATTATTCATGGACGATGCTGCTATTTTAGTGGAATCGAGATTGCAATGTTTTTCTAAACTAGATGTACTAAAGCAATACTGTGAATTACATTGTACAGTATGTCTATAAACGAAGTTAAAACTAAATTTATGGTGATCAATGGTACTGCCGATGACAGGGTAGCATTTAAGATTGGTAATATAATTATTAAAAATACATTTGCGTTGCGTATGTTTATTTAGGTGCTCAATTTACACAGGACGGCCGAATGACGTCTGTTATTAATTTGCATGTTAAGGAATGTCAGAAACACGTTCATAAATTTGCGGCCTTCTGTGCGGCGAATACAAATATGCCATTCATACTAAAAAAGAAAGTATTTGATAGTGCATTAATAGCAGCGTTATTATAGTCCTGTGATACCTGGACTACCGAACTAGGATTAGTTGAAGTAGATGCAATTATATATGCTAATTAATACAAATAAATTTATAACCAGACAGGCAAAAATATCTGGGAGAAGGATGACCCACTGTATACCGCATATCATATTTGTAAAGATTCAAACACTCCTGGTTACAGGTATCTTAAAGGATTATTATCTGAAAATGAAAATAATTTCATTCAGTGCAACAAAAATAAATTAATTTCAGAAATACTTATTAAGACAATATCGTGCAGTAAATTTAAAACTCATATTGAAATTAATCCAGATTTAGTTGTGCATCAAATTTATAAATAAGATAGTAGGGCAATACCGGACAATTAAAGGCAAATATGAGTAGATTTAGGCTTAGTTCGCACAAACTACGTGTTGGGGTGGGAAGGTGGAGTAGAATACCAGGATTAGGGATGTCCCGGAATTCCGTTCCGGCCGGAATTCCGGCCGGATTCCGGCTGTTTTTGCCCGATTCCGGTTCCGGCCGGAATTGCCGGAATGGGGTCAATTCCGGCCGGAATTTTACCGGAATTACCAGGTTCCTAACTAGTTTGATAGTTGCAATTAGTTTGTTAAATTATTATAAACATTTATATATTTTTCAAACATTATTACCAATTATATCGTTTAAGATACTTTTCAACACTTGTAAAAAAGTATAGTACAAAAAGTATAGTTTTCTTCGACCGTTAGAGCTAACATTTAAGGATGAAAGGCATAGATGCCCCCTGGTTAGCCCCTTCAAACCATTCGTGCCGAATCGAAAACTGCCTTGGACCACATGCGGGGATCGAACCCACGACCCCCATAGAGATGGGAATTCAATGCAACCACTTCACCAAGGTGGAACCTAACAAACCTATCTAACGAGGGAAAATTCACAGCCACCCCGTTTTTTACAGTGAATGCAGTGTATGTGCATATGCAGTGCAGGGTATGTAATACATTTCCAAAAAAATTCACTTGGTATTCAAACTAAAGTGGTCCCAACATGTGTTACACCACTTACTGTAGTATTCATATACAATTCATAACCGGTTTAATTTACATTAACTAATTAAACCCTTTGTCCTTCTGAAGATATTTTATGAAATGCATCATTAGAGGCCCGTGCTACACTGGTAAGTCGTTTCCAGATTTTGTCTTTAGTCAGATTGTCAAAATGAATGCCTCCTTACTCCATTGGTAACACAAGTCATAAGTCATTTGATAAAAAATATAAGATGCGTGTGTCACACACATTTAGTGCATATTTATACCCAAAGTAACCAATCACAGGCATCTTGGCGGATATAACACCTGATTCATTGTCAAAAGATGGAACATGTCTGACTAAGACTACATAAGACTTAGCAGTGGAACACGGGCCGCCACGAGTGGTTTTTCTCAATTTGCTTATAAAATGACGTTTTTTAGATTGATTTTACATTGATCTTACAATATTTTACATTGATCTTACAATATTTTACATTGATCTTACAATATTTTACATTTATTTTTTTTACATTATTTTACATTGAATTTATAGAATTTACATTGATTTTATATTATTTTACTTTGAATTATTAATTATGATAATATTATGATTGGTATAGTCCAACGTAACATTAGGATTACCCCTAAATATTTGCAGCTTATTTCCATGGGGGTCCTTTATGTTACTTGGTTACAAACAGTATTACACAATTACAATTACTACTCTAACCTAAATCTAATATAAAACGTTATTACAATACATTTACATACATGCATGTCACTGTAACATGCTCCTTTCCCTTAAAGACACTAGGATATTGCACCATAGGACCTAATGACGCGAAACCCCATTAGGTTTTTGGTTAACGTAGGTTTTTAGGTATGAGTCTAAAGGCTAAAAACCTAACTTTTGGCCAAAGTTATAGATTTTAGAAAACAATTATATTGAATTCCCTGTCGTTCAATGCCGAAGTACCATCTCGTCCCCATAATAGGCCATAACGGGCCAGGTCATTCTCCACTCCACCCACCTTAATTCCCCCCAAGGTTCTGATTCATCTCATTAACAAACTTAGCTGTAGAAATTAAAAAAAATCCATTTGGTTCACAAAAAATTATAAAGTTTCATGGGTCATTTATTGTATTTCATTAATTATAGAAAATTCCGGTTCCGGCTGGAATATTCCGGCATGTTCGATTCCGGTTCCGGTTCCGGCCGGAATCAAAATATCGATTCCGGGACATCCCTAACCAGGATAGAATAGATTTTGTAAATGTGTCAGTACAAACTCATGTATTGTTGGAATGTCCCTTGACAGTAGAAAATATTATAATATAGACTGATATTTATGAAATATAAACCAGAAATTTATTGAGTTTACGATTACAAATATATTAAGTGAACTAGAGCTGTTGTAATTATATTCAGTACGTAGTAGCGAATTATTCGTATTTTGTGGACCGGATGTGTTATATTGTCATATCATATATTAATGGTAATTTTTTGTCGCATTCAGTCAATAAATATATTAGAGTTGAAACAGAGACTTGTCACTGATCTCTGATCTCTGGATTCTCCGGGCTATTTTTTGGTCTCCGGATAGGTCTCTGGTTCCCGGGTATTTAAAACAGACATTTTACCCAGAGATCAGTGATTTTACAAATTAGAAATAGATATTTAAAAATAGATCCTGTACAACACGAAATGTGAAATGAGGATGTTAGCTTATCCAATTCCGCTAACACAAACCCATAGAGTGAGCCATAAAGCAATATTGGGAGCACGAGGTTGATTACCAATCAACCTCGTGTCAGCCCAGTAAACGGGGACAATAGGCCCCAAAGGAGACACACACAATAAGGGTCAGGGGTTACTCCCCTGACAAGAGAGAGAACAGCAAGGGCGAAGGGAAGCACTTCAGAGGGGGGCAAAGGGTGCCAACAGGGGTATCAACCAATCAGAGGGGGGAAAGGCATCGATTGAGTAGCAATAAGGCCACCACCGTGCAATATAACCAGTTACCAGTAATCATACCGGTCAGTTATTCAGTTTACTCAGTCGGATCAGTAGGGTGGAACGGGGACTTCTGTCACCGTCCGCTACCGCCATTATATATTACCTATTGTGTCATACTATATTATATCAACTGTCAGACTATTATACCCTTATACATATTACCCAACATCAGAACTCTTTTACCTTTCACACACGGCGGGGACGCGTGGGCAGAAAACCCAAACGGATAAACCGGGATCCGTAGATCCCGTCACAGTGACAGAACTAGATCCGCCCAGCAGCCCAGCTACCTGACAGAGATAGAATCCTAGCAGCTGCCCTAACAGTCTGACAGTGATAGAACTAGATCTAACCAACTGACAGACTGTGGCTGCCAGCTACCAAAGGCGAGATGAGTCGAGAGAAAGGAACGACACCGCCGCGGACCCCGGACGACGATCTAACGATCCGCGAGGCCACGGCGAGACGATACGAACCCACGACGCCGATCGATGCTACGCCGACCACGTCGACGCAGGTTGACGCCACGTCGACAACGAGCAACCCGGCGAACCAAGATGTGGGGGGTCGTCTACAACCGGAGAGTGAGTCGAGGGAAGGAGACGAGAAGGGAGAAGAGAAAGACGAGTCGACGCGGAGCGAGGGTCGACATACCGATGTCACCGGCCAGCCACAGGCCGAGGACGACGAACGGTCCACCGGAACGGCGACGGTGGGGCCGTCGGTACGACGTCGGACCCGGAGAGATGGAAGAGAGGTCGGCGACGAGGACGTCGGGGTTTCTGATCGACTTCGACGGGCCTACCTCGCGACCCGGGAGCAACTGAGAGAGGCCAAAGGAGGGGCGAAGATAGACGAGGTGAGACTGAGGAGACGACTAGGTGAGTCGAACAGATACTTTGATCACCTAGTGCGTTCTGGGCAGGGAGAACTGGCCAGGGAGAGAGCGAGAGGGGTTGCCTTCGAACTGTTTTGGCTATGGCAACGTATGGGTATGGGGCTTGGTGTAGTGTACATAGGGCCATACTTAGTCGATGCCAGGGAATTTAGGTTAGTGGGTTGGAAGAGACCTGGGGAGGGCGAATCCGAGGTTAACTCCGAGGATTCGGTCTCGTCGGTCGGAGGAAGTTCCGGGAAGCGGGGGAAAGTTAGTAGGACGGAGGGGCGACGGGAGTCCGTCGCAACCGATAAGTCTGCTACATCCTCCGCAAAAGAAAGAAGGGTGCGAGAGAGTGAACGCGTGGCGTATAAATTAGAAAAGGCGGCGGCAGAGCGGAAACAGTTAGAGGGGCAATTGAGAGAGCAAACCGCATTATTAGAGTTGGTAAGGGAGGATAGAGAGAGGGCCGAGGAGCGTAGAGAGCGGGAGCATATCGCGATAATAACCGGGAGAATAGAGAGCGAGCCGGCAAAGCGGTCTGAGATGCTTGCGAGAGAGAGGGCCGAGCGAAGTTTACGAAAGTGCATAAAGAAAGAGATAGAGATAGAGCGTGAGCGGGATGATTTGTGTGCCCAGATAGGGAGGCTTGCGCAATATCAAGCCAAACTTAAACGGCGCCGACTAGAACTGGCGCGGTTGGAAATGTCAGAGAGTGAGACCCCACTTACAGGCACCGGGCGAGAGAACCAGAACTGGTGTAGCCGTACGGGCGGGGGGGGTAGTAGTAGTACGTTAGAGACAGTTAATGTTAATAGTACCGTAGTAAATAACCCTAATCCCTTTATTACAGGAAATATTTTACCCGGTAGTAGTAATTTAAGTTTAAATTCAAATAATAATATTAATTCAAATATTCAGAATAATCAAAATAATTCAAATAATTCGAATAGCAATTTAAATTTTGAAAATAATAACAACTCTAATTTAAATAATTTAAATAATAATCTCGTTTCAAATTCTAATAATTTAATTGATTTAACAAATAATAATGGGAATGGTGCTATTAATATGAGCGTGTCGGACGTACATAACCCAGCAGACGGGGGCCTGGTAGGCCACGTACTTGGTAGGCAGGAGGTGGCAGGGTTGAGCCAACCCGACGGCGGCCTGGTAGGCCACGTAGTTAGTAGGCAGGAGGTAGCGGGGTTGAGCCAACCCGAAGTGGGCCTGATGGGCCACGCAGTAGTAGAGAGAGAGGCGGGGGTGAATAGACCCAGCCGTAGTAGAGACAGTGCGTCGACTAGAGAGGGGTGTAGAGACGAAGTGAGAGATAATGAAGTTAGATGTGGCGGAGTGGGGGGGGGCTACGGGCGCCCCACCACATAAGATTAGTGGCGAGAGAGGGGGGGGCAGAGAATGCCCCACAAGAGGGGTGTAGAAGTGTAGTAAGAGGTAGTGAAGTTAGAAGTGGCGGGTGGGGGGGGGGGCTACGGGCACCCCACCGCGAGAGATTAGTAGAGAGAGAGGGGGGGCAGAGAGTGTCCCACAGCCGTCAGCGGATAATGCGAGGGCCGAGCTAGGTAAACCGCAACACCCGGCGACGGAGAGTAATAGGGGGATTGCGAGTATCCCCAGCGGCGTGCGATCGAGCAGAGAGAAGCAGGTTGACGTCGCGAGAGGGCAGGCGAAGCGTCGAGCCCGACCAGAAGAGAGAAGAAGAACAGTGGAGTTTAACCGGGAGGTCGACGAGAGATCTCACGAGCCGGAATACTACACAGAAAAGAGAAGAAGAGAAGATAGTAGAAGAAGTGTCGCCACGAACGATAGGAGTGCGAGGACGGATAACGGACCGTCGATAGTAGAGATGGAGTCAGGGAGCCAGTGGGGTCGAACTTCGGGAGATTGCCGTCGCCCCGGAGAAACGCACCGCACGCCAGGAGAGGGGTACAGGACGTACAAATACGAAGACGAGAGCAGGATAGGGGATCGAAGGGAAACTTCCCGACGTGATATAGCTGCCGATCGAGAGTACGGTAGTCGCGGGGAGATTCGAGATTCGCGAAGAATAAACTTCGGTTCGGAAGGGCACATGCAGACTGCAGGACATACTGTAGGCCTTACTGCACATACTATTATAGGCCATGCTGGGAGAGATAGAGTATGCGATAGGGTAGCGCGAACGACGGGATTAAACCCGGAAGTCGCGGAGTACATACCGGTAGGTAGGCGAGAGGTAGGTAGGCCTATATCGGTACAGCAGCATGACTATAATACACAGGGACATAACATATATCCAGGGGAGGGGGGAGTTATTGGAGATAGACGTATGGGCCCCAATGTATTAACATCAACCCCAGTACCAAACATACCGGCTGGGGGGGGACAGGGTGACATTCCCCCATCACAATATCGACAATGTACCCCGATAGGAGCAAGAACATCGAACTCCCCGGACGAGAACAGGTCGTGCGGACAGTCACCACCACACGCGGCCATACAGGGGACTGCTAGTCCACAATTAGTTGGTAGCAGGACCACACCGTGGCAGGGACAGAAAGAAAATAACACCGTAAATAAACACAATCCCAATATACCCAGTAGGCCGAGTCTAGACAACCAAAACATTAAATCGGTACATATAAACCTAAGCGCGATACGTGAAGGACTATACAGGAAACGCTATAATCCAGGATTCCAATGTCAATTACATCGGGACGGAACCCATAAGACCAGGAGTTGCAAGTACTGGCAATCGTTGCCCAAACGAGATCGTGTAGCCTACACAGACGCAAACGGACTATGTCATCGATGTGTGGTAAAAGGACACAGATCCGGAGAGTGTTGGAAAGAGAGAGGATATGAAAGGACTAAACCAGGGGCAGAGAAGCCCATTAGCAAACATAAGGGAGTCGGGAAAGTAGAAGGAGGCGTGTTGCATACACACGCACGGCTGACACAGTGCGAGGGGGCATTGCACGGGCAGACACCGCGTATACCGAGGGACGAGCGGGGGTCGTCGAGGGCCTTAATGCCAGCGCACATACGAAGGGGGAGGCCAGCAAAGGTGGCACCGAAGAGAGTGTGGCGAAGAGTTAGAGGACGTATAGGAGGGCAGCAGGAGAGTGCCTACCGGAAGAAGGGGCACGTGAGAGTTTTTAGTCGTCCAAAGTTTTGGACTGAGGGGGGTGGGAATGAGGGCGAGACGCCCTTCCCACGCACGAAATATAAAATAATTATTTAATTAAATAAAATAATTAAATAATAAAGTAGGTAGAAGTTAGGTAGTTAGGAGTTATTTAGGAGGTACGTAGTACCTAGGGTCAGAGTTAGTTAGTTAGTCAGTTAGCACTGATAGTTAGTGTTAGAGTAAGAGTTAGAGAGTCTCTCTACCGTTAGAGAGTAGGAGTTAAGGGGTACGTAGTACCGTTAGAGAGTTAGTAAGAGTTAGTAGGTACGTAGTACCTAGTTAGAGAGTCAGTAGGTACGTAGTACCTAGTTAGAGTTAGAGTTAGTAGGTACGTAGTACCGTTAGAGAGTTGGTAGGTACGTAGTACCTAGTTAGAGTTAGAGTTAGTAGGTACGTAGTACCTAGTTAGAGTTAGAGTTAGTAGGTACGTAGTACCTAGAGTTAGTTAGAGAGTCAGTAGGTACGTAGTACCTAGTTAGAGTTAGAGGGTACGTAGTACCTAGTTAGAGAGTTAGTAGGTACGTAGTACCTAGTTAGAGTTAGAGTTAGAGGGTACGTAGTACCTAGTTAGAGAGTTAGTAGGTACGTAGTACCTAGTTAGAGTTAGAGTTAGAAGGTACGTAGTACCTAGTTAGAGTTAGAGGGTACGTAGTACCGTTAGTTAGAGTTAGAGTTAGAGGGTACGTAAGTACCGCTAGTTAGTTAGAGTTAGAGGGTACGTAAGTACCGGTTAGAGAGTAAGAGTTAGAGGGTACGTAGTACCGTCAGTTAGTGGAGTTGGAGTAGTGAGAGGGTACGTAGTACCGCTAGTTAGAGTAAGAGTTAGAGGGTACGTAGTACCGTTAGTAGAGAGTTAGCAGAGTAGAGTTAGTTTTTTTTCCTACACATCGTACGTTTATTTATATTTTCATATCAATAATACTGCTCTGCACATTGGACATAAGATAGATAAATTTACTAGGCCATCGAATTGTGTAGTACCCTCCACCAATAAAAAAAAGTAAGCCAGTCCCACATTCCCCTACGCCCGCACCTCCAGACCTTCGGCTACCGCGCAGAGGATACCGGTTTCCCTCAGCGATTGTGTGGACCGCCGGGTCTTTGGTGTGCGGGCGCCCCTCAGACACATTAGAGCGGACCGCAGCAGGGCAAAGTTTAACTTCGTCCGCACGAGAGACACGGTCTGCGAATAGGGAGAATCCCGCTTGACTGAGAGGAGGAGCGATATTCGATTTATGAGCGCATGCGCGCTTCTGCTAGCGCCCCCTGTGGTAGCCATGATGAACGGGCAGAAACCTCCATGCTCGATCTCATTTATCCTCTCCTCGTATTTTCGTCGTTTCTCCCTCTCGTGCTTCTGATACGCGGACGAAATGGAACGGGGGTTAGAGGAGCACAGCGGGTTGAATATCTTTACGTCCACGTATACTTTCTTACTTAGAGTTAGTAGTAGAATGGTTGTGGGCACCGTAAGCGCCACATAGAAAGTAGTAGCAGTAGAGGGTTGTGGGCACCGTAAGCGCCACGTAGTTAGAGTTAGTAGGGAATGCGCTGAACTTAGTGGGGCACGGGCGTGATGATGTGTGTGATGTAAGAGCAGGGTATGTTAATTAGAGTTAGTGGGAGTTAGAGGTTAGTAAGAGGGTACGTAGTAGTACCGGTTGTGGTTGTGGGCACCGTTAGCGCCACGTAGATAGAGGTAGAGTTAGTAAGAGGGTACGTAGTACCGGTTGTGGTTGTGGGCACCGTTAGCGCCACGTAGAGAGTTAGTAGAGTTAGAAGGTGCCGTGCACAAGAGGTGCCGGGCACAAAAAGAGTTAGTAGAGTTAGAAGAGAGTTAGTAGAGTTAGTAGAGTCAGTAGTAGTTCACATAATTAACGTACCCACTCTGCCGGCACTCAGAGCGTCACGTGTAGGCGATGAGACGTAAAGGGGGTGTAGAAGAGTAGAGACGGGCACATAGGGTGCCAGGTAGTAGAGTTAGAGAGGTAGTAGAAGAGTAGAGAGGGCACATAGGGTGCCAGGTAGTAAAGTAGAGTAGAGGTAGCAGAGAGGGCACATAGGGTGCCAGAGAGTAGAATAGTAGAGACGGGCACATAGGGTGCCAGGTAGTAGAGTTAGAGTGTTAGAGGTAGTAGAGAGGGCACATAGGGTGCCAAGTAGTAGGGTTAGAGTGTTAGAGAGGTAGTTGAGTAGTAGAAGGGCACAAAGGGTGCCAGATAGTAGAGTGGTTAGAAGAGTGGAGTAGAGTTAGTAGAGCTAGTTAGTAGAGTTAGCAGAGCTAGTGGAGTAGAGTTAGTAGAGCTAGTTAGCAGAGTTGGTAGACTCAGAGGAGTCAAGTAGAGTTAGTAGAAGTAGAAAGTTAGTAGAGAGTTAGAGTCAGTAGAAAGTTAGAGGCTCTCAGTTAGAGCTAGAAGTAGTAAGAGTTAGTAGTTAGCAGAGTTAGTTAGATAGTTAGAGTTAGTAAGCAGTAGGTAGATAGTATGATAGCACAGGGGTAGCATTAGAGATTAAAGCCTTAGGGAGTGACAAGAGAGTGGAGAGAGTAATAGTGCGGAGTGCGAAGAGAGCGTGGGCGCAATTCAAGTGTGGGGGAGGAGAAGTGAGAGGAAGAGTGTGGGACGAGGAGGTCCGGGGGTATGCGAGAGTTGGAGTAGAATGGTGAGAGTGTTGGGGAAACAAAAATTGTGTGAGAGAAGCGCACGATCGGCCCGACACGAGACGCCAGAGGGTAGTGACATCATACCCATAGGGAGCGGCCTGGAAAGCCGACTCCGAAAAAATATACCCACCCCACACCCGATGCTAGATCGGGATCCAGCGGAATTGTAGCGCACTTGAGTTGGATGCTATCTTCTTACCGGGAAGATAGCATGGGGGGGAGTGTTAGCTTATCCAATTCCGCTAACACAAACCCATAGAGTGAGCCATAAAGCAATATTGGGAGCACGAGGTTGATTACCAATCAACCTCGTGTCAGCCCAGTAAACGGGGACAATAGGCCCCAAAGGAGACACACACAATAAGGGTCAGGGGTTACTCCCCTGACAAGAGAGAGAACAGCAAGGGCGAAGGGAAGCACTTCAGAGGGGGGCAAAGGGTGCCAACAGGGGTATCAACCAATCAGAGGGGGGAAAGGCATCGATTGAGTAGCAATAAGGCCACCACCGTGCAATATAACCAGTTACCAGTAATCATACCGGTCAGTTATTCAGTTTACTCAGTCGGATCAGTAGGGTGGAACGGGGACTTCTGTCACCGTCCGCTACCGCCATTATATATTACCTATTGTGTCATACTATATTATATCAACTGTCAGACTATTATACCCTTATACATATTACCCAACATCAGAACTCTTTTACCTTTCACACACGGCGGGGACGCGTGGGCAGAAAACCCAAACGGATAAACCGGGATCCGTAGATCCCGTCACAGAGGATAATTTTTCACAAATTTTTTACAATTAATAATTTCTTTAATTTTTAAATATTTTTAATACTCCGCTTCAACAAAATTATATATTCACTTTTACACTACTTTTAATCTAACTCTAAATCTGACTCAAACTAAATGTACCGATAATCTTCTATTTAATTAATTTAAGGTGCGTTTAATTTTAAGTTAAATTAGCACCTAAAGAGGGTTCTTATTTAAGGATAAGGGCGCTTAATTTTAGCACTCATAATGTTTAAAAGTGAAAGAAAGGGCTGTTCTCCATTCAATTTGTTGTAGGATAGATGATATGACAACCAAATGAAGAGAACGAGCGTAACGAGGCTTGTATATGGGGCGAGTACAGTACCATACCTGTGCACTGTATTCGTAATTTACTAAGTTTATTTTATACTGTAGTACATTGAATGAAATGTATATGATTTGAACAATTGTAAAATAAGTGCCTTTAATTAACAAAGTACAAGTATCTATGGCGCAAAACAAAATTATGTTAACATATTATACTAACAATAACAAAATAAGAACGAATTAATAAACAAATAACCAAATTAATATTAATTAAGTCCCCCAAACTGTTACCTGTGCTTATTTTCTTCCAATGGGTAAGGCCGCGTTCACACTACCGAGTCAAAGTCAAAATAAATTAAATATAGCTAGCTAGCTAGCAACAATAAATAATAATACATTATGTAGGTCTAAAATAATACATAAGTGCATTCTAGAACACATTATATTTCTTGTGATTATGTTTTACATTTTGTCTTTTGACTTTTACTTTGACTCGGTAGTGTGAACGCGGCCTAAGGGTTGACATGGGTTTGAATTACTGTAATTCAACCATATAAAAATAGTTATCAGTCCATATGTACCGGTTTGTGCTTTATGGGACTAATCAAAATGTAAGCACAAAAATAAGCAAAGTCTCTGATCTCCGGCTCTGGTCTCCGGTATTTTTCAAAATAATTCTCCGGGTAGGGCTCTGGTTTACCGGGATTAAGAAAAACAGGTCTCTGTTGCAACACTAAAATATATATTATATAGATATGAACGGGTTTTAGTAAATTTTGGAGACAAGGGGGTGGAGGGGACTGGACGCAAATCCCACATCGGCGAATACATGTCACGCCTCAATGTGAAATTCTCAATTCAGGGAAAGGAGCAGGTTACAGTAACTATCAGCAGTTGTTTCGTAATGATACAATAATTATAAAATTCATTATAGTATTATTAGTATAGTATTCTGGTATACTGTAGCTATATTTTCACTCAATCACTCGTTCTTCTGTGTAACAAACTATTCAGATCATCAAAATGTAAAGTTCGACTTTACAAGCCAGTATTATGTATTGTATGTTATGTTACGACGGGAATATGTATTTTATTAAAACTCATACAATCACTAAGTGATTGACAAGAATTCATAAAAATATTTACAAACAAAATATATGAAAATATAAATCTACCTCATCAAGGTGGCCACTTTAGTTAGTTTCAATTTTCCCCAACTTTGAAAAATTACCCTGACTGCAGTTACGCCACATTTTTTATAAAATATAATATATTGTCCGCTTTATTATATTTCAAACAAAGTTACGAGTTAAGCGATTAGAGTGCACCTAGATAGACGAGGAAATGGAATGGCTAGCGAAGCGAGCAGATAAATTTTACACATTTTCGTTTATGAATCACGTCCTGTGCTGTATATTCCCCTCCTGATTTGTCCATTTTTTACAAGAATTCCCTGACATTTCAAGAAAAATTAAATTCCATGACTAGTCCAGGTGAGTGTCAACCCTGCTTATAAAGAAAAGCAACATTTTATAATTATCATGATGAATAATTTGGCATTTTTTTAGCCTCATGATATTTGCTAATATTTTACAGCTTTTGTCACAGAGAATACGCGATTTGAAAACATAAACAAAATAATTATCGTAAATAAGAATAATTAAATATATAGTATTTTATGAATTGAATATTATAATAATGTACATTTTTAAGGAAGGAATTCCTTTATGTATTTAACAGTTAGTTCAACATGCCAAGTATCAAACCAGACTTTACTGATCACACCAACTACTGCTTGACAAGCGTGTTTGGAAGAAGCCTTTAGCAGCCAGGAGGAGCCATCTTCAAACGACAAATTAAGGAATACATCAAGTGAGCATTTAACCTCTGCAATAAGTTGAGTAATATTCTGCTGGAAACAACCCGGTTCTAAAACTTCGGAGAATTGTTGGTCTTGTAATTCGTCCGTGGGCGGACTCAGGTTGTTGGGTAGTGGCCACTGAAACGATTGCCGTACCAAACATAGTTGATGCGGCGTCACAACCAGGGTCAAGGGGACTAGACAACCATCTCGCTGGAAGAATACCAGAAACCTGTTGAGAACAACTTTACCGAGCCCTGTAAATATCGTCTGCAGACGAGTCAGTTCGAGATTGGAAGAGTCGGGCTCAAAACTGGTAAGTTTTGCGATATTAATAACTTTTGACATGTAGTTTTTGAACGTAAGACAAACACTGCTGTCTCGAAACAGAAACGAATACGACAACGCTTTGAAGTTACGAGTGCCCAATTTCGAAGAGCATTCGATGCGAACTGACTGGTAATCAGCGTCCACGAGGAATCGGCTGACCTCCGGTGGTTGGAAGCTATCCAACTGCACCAGGAAGCGAGACACATCGGAGCTGCGCGCCGCTACATCGCAGCGCAACTCGAACAAGTGGAATCGCGAGCTGGGTTGCACCGTAGTCGTAGATCCAGAGTGCACGAACAAACAGTCGAACTCCACTGTCCTCATATACTTGACGGCGTCGACCCTGAGTACGCAAGGAATATTGTTATCGTCCCTGTCCCCGAGGACGAGACTGAGGAACAACTGGATCCTGTGGTCCAGGTCGTCGTATTTGTTGAAACCCCGCACGGGAAGGTCTACGAGAGGTCTGGTCGGCAGGTCGGTTGTTGATTGGCTGGAATAACTCGCGTCAAATCCGGACATATCACGAGAAGAAACTGATTGATTCGGACCTTTAGTCGTTATCATCGCACCGACGTCACACGAATTCGGTTTAGCTACATCAAAATTTGCTATTAATGGTTTATTTATTAGTCCTAAATCATTATTAGGGCAGTATTTGCTAAGGTCGACACCACGAGGTAAGGTTTGGGGTCTGTCAGTGGCGAACTTCTGTGGTGTCGAGGTGGAATTTGGTAGAAAATTTGTCGGTGCATCCGAAAATGATTCATCATTCGGACCAGAAATCAAATTCTTTACTTTATCTTTAATTACAGCTAAACTGCTTCGCATGCTGCCCAGACTACTCTTCCTGCTGTGTCTACTACTGCTGCTCCCAGTGTTACTAGTTGTGTCGTCAAAGTCACGGACGGAATCGCTGGGTTTATTCGCCGTTAACTCAACAACCATATGCGATTCGCATTTAGGACAACACAGACTCAGAGTCGAGCTCTCCGTTGCATCTTTATTAAAAGGATTCTTAAAATATCTTTCTATAAGTTTCCCTTCGCTTTTAAGGAAAGTAACATTGGAACATTTTAAACACTTATATGTATCTTCCTGCAGTGGAATATTTGGCCGAATTCGACGGCTTATTAGATCAAGGAATTCAGCCTTTCTGTCATTTTCAATAATCTGATAGACACGATATTCTTTCGTCCTATTATAATAGGAAAATTTCAAACGAAAAACGCCAATTTTGTTTTCAATGATCTCCAATAACGAATCCAAAGCGAAGTTCTCCAGATGGCGACCGCAGTAATCCACTTCGATTATGGAATCATCAGTGACCTTGAGGATGACCTCGTCATCTTCAGAGCCGCGTCGCACGATGAACGGATTGGCGATGAGCGAAGGAGAAACCGGTTCCGGGATGGCAGCATATTCAGGCGTCGGGGAATTTTCAATTTGGAAATCGACGGGAGAAGTACGATTGCTAGGTTCACGATCCGAAGGATAAAGGATACCATTATTAGCCTCTTTACTAGCAACATCCTCATCAAATTCAGTTTTGACACGCTCATAAGTGACATTATCAGCTTTATCGTTATCTTCCACAGGAACTGTTTGTGGTTCATCGGCAAATTCATTGTTAGTGTCAGCATTTACAGAAGTTGGGCTAACTCTTGCGGATTCAACATAGTCTACAGTGGAGGCGTCCACAGGGACATAGCCTAGAGTGGATACCGAGGTCGCTGCAGTGGATGGTAGAACATCCGGGCCGTAATTAATCCCCAACAAGTACAGAGGACCCATCTGCTTTCTCTGCATCTCGTAAGGAAATCCCTCGCTCTTAGTGGGGTCAACATCCTCTGCTGTTGTGTCGCATTCAGAAGTTGTTGGGGCGTCGGAAACAGCCGTCAAGAGTTCGGTGCTGCCACCACTGCGATTCTGAATGACAGGCATTCTGTGTTTCTTTCTACGTCGTTTTACATTGGGGCTTTGGATAATATCAGGGACGTTAGTCGCTCCTATTGCAGGGATACCTTCTGGGAGGGGGCGGAGTGACATTGTCACTGACGATTCCCCATACCTCTCTCTGGGTACAAGACTCCTAGTTCCAAACGAGAGTTTCTCTTTGCTGGAAAACTGAGTTGCATCCAATGTAACTGTATCAACATTGATTCTCGGATTTAACGCAGAGCAAACCAAAAGTCGATAGTTGGGACTACAAGAGAGAGGTGTCCCCTTGAAGTTAATAGTTTGGATATGGACTAACATACATAAATCAACGATTCCTTTAAACCCAAGAATAAGATTGAATGACATGCTCAGCATTTGGAGGTTACATAAACAATCCAAATTAGTCAACGTAGAAATATGGTTGAAATCGACGACAAGGTGAGTAATCTGAGAAGGTAATTGCGGAAGGATTTCGAGGTGGTTGTAACTCAAGTTGAGGGATCGCAATTGGTTCAAATTGCGAATAGAATCTGTTAGACTGTCAGTTCTTAATAAGTTATAGGAGAGATCAAGATGGGTTAGTTTGGGAGTCAAAAGAAGTGAAGAATCTAGCTGGTCGAATCTGTTATGACTGAGATGTAGTTCGGTTAACTGGTCCCAATTAGCGGGTGGGGCGCGATCACCACCACACTCACTGAGTAACTCGTAAGTGCTGTGAAGCATCCGGTAACAATCCAAATACTTCAACCGCGAGCGAAGTTGGGTTAAACCAGCCACCAAGTTAATAGGTATTTTATTCAGAATTAGGCAGGTTAGGTTGGGTAAATGATGTAGCCGGATTGGAGCTTGTATGGTGCTAGTGTGATGAACGAGTGACAAACTATCGCATTGAACAAAAGCTGAATGAAGACTGGATAAATGCCGTCTGTAGGCATCATCGTGAACACGGTGGTGGACAGCGCCAGAGTTTAAGGCATCAAAAGCTTCTCCAATAAACACCAATAACGAGGCTGAAATGTCTAAGTTATGGGGGTTTCCCCTTTTTTCAATTAGAATTGTCAACCATTCTACATACTTGAGCGTGCTAACAGCAGCAACATCAAATTTAAACGGATAGCGATCCAGGGACGACATAATAATATATAAATAAACAAAATAATCAGTGAATTCAGAATTAGTACCGTATAGCAAATTGGTCAAAAGAGACCTGAGAATGACACATGTTTAATGTTTATAACATAATATTGGTAGGTCACTTAGTCACTTAAGTAACATAGGGTTAAATTGCACACATTCATACTACACTACAGTACTACCTAGGCGTAATCGTAAAGACTGATAAAATATTTACTGTCGATATCTGTATATTCCAAAATGTTACTATTATTACTTAGCCTTGCCTATATATATCATTTACTTACTCCTCGTTGTTTATAGCTCGTTAGGCCCTATTTTATTACTTTATTAGCTGAACCGGTAGGCCTACTCCCAATACTGCAATAAATCGACTCCCAGATTTACCGATTTACCTTTCCAAACAAATTACGTTCTCATTTAAAAATCCAAATGAAACTATTTATTCTTAAATTGTTACTTTTTCGCTATAATATCAAATACACCTCAAAATCGGGAGAAAAGTGAGTACTTTTTTTCCCTCGGCAAACAAGTAACCCATACGATTGCATTGATCTTACTTTTTCTCCCGGCGAAAAAAGTAAAATAGGAAAATATTAAAGATTTCTGGTTTGAATTTCTTAAATTTTATTATTTAGGGCCTAGGCCCCCTATGTGTTGGAAGAGCATCGTCATAGAAAAGGTTTGCGACTTTAGCGTCTGACTGCAAGGGGAACTCCAAAACAGTTAAATAGGCTCTCTACTCTACTCTCTAGTAAGTAGCCTAATAAATATTCAAGAAAAATAATTTTTTTAAATCTGAGTCAGGCAGCATCAGGCTGTCAGGCTCAGGAGTTGAAGAGTACAATCATTGGAATCGCAGTAACTATGGAAGCAATATTTGAATAGGTCTATAGGCTATAGCAGTATAGTAAAATAGTGCAGTTCAATCTTTTTGCAACACACTTTCATTATATCTTGTATTAAAGAATTATAACAGTCGGGGAGAAGTTCAAATTTCAACTGAGTTGAAATTTAAAACTTTTTTTTTTAAATTCAACTTTAAGTTGAAAATTCAACTCTAAAATGGTAGGAGGCCCAGAAGGCCCCTAAGTAGGGCTCGATCGGAGTTGGGATTTGGCCGGAGCCGGAGCAGGAGTTGGACAATTTGGCCGGAGCCGGAGCAGGAGCCGGAGCAGGAGCCGGAGTTTTTCAAAAATTTTAAAAATTTAATTATTTATTTTAAAAAAAATAAAGTACCCGGTATGGTTATCGTTTGCCAATCGCTCATAATCAATCATACTGTCAGACTGTAGGTATAATTAATTTCATAATTTATAGATTTACGAATTTTCAATTTAAAATTTAAGTAATTAATTTATCACTGTATCATGGACAGACGGCCTGACGCTGACGGCGACGGCCTGATGCTGACGGCGACGGCCTGACGGCTAAAAATTACCTACAGTACCTACCTCCCTAACTGTCTAACTGTGGTAGAGGTGTGTACTGTAGGTAGCCTACCGTACGTGTACCAGTAGGCCTACTGCAGTACAGTATGCTGGCATGACAGCAGTAAATGGCTGCAGTGGTACTGTCTGATAGTGTACAATCATAGCATTTACAATTTTTTAAAGTAGGGCCTATCTGTCTGCTAGTCAGCCAGCTGGCCAGTACCAGTACTGCAGTACAGTCAGTCAGTCATTGACTTTAAGTAAATACTGCAGTATTATCAGATTATACTTGATATTGAAGCTGTAGGCCCTACTACAGTACTTATAGTGTTAAATAATTGTTCAGATTAGAATATGCACGAAATATAATACTTTATTAAAAAATTAACTCCGGCAATATTTTTACTGGAGCCGGAGCAGGAGCCGGAGGTGCCAAAATGGCCGGAGCCGGAGCCGGAGGCCGGAGCTCCGATCGAGCCCTACCCCTAAGACGTGATGACAGAAGGAGAAGGCAGACTGGCAGAGTGGTGTTTTTATTGTTTTTAAGGATGTAGGCCTAAGCGTAAGGTAACTCGAAAAATGAACCCTCATTACGATTACCCTGTTACCGATGGAATAAAAACTTTCACCGTTGGGATTACTTTTTTTTAAAACATTTTAAGTGATTACATTTGGATAATAGCTGAAATACTATCAACTATCAGACTATACAGCTATAGGTCCTACACTGGAATTTATTAGACATATTAAATTACCAGTCGGTGAGAAGTCAAAAATTGGACTTCAAGTCCAATTTTAGACTTCGAGTCCAATTTTAGACTTCGAGTCCAATTTTGGACTCCAAAGTCCAATATTGGACTTTAGTACAACTCCAAGTGTACCCATACTGCCATACTGTATATCGGTATTTAAATCAAAACGGCATCCCGTATCAGTACATATATATTACATAATTACAATGCAACATTATTTTAATGATCAAATTAATTATTATATGTATTATACTGTTATAAACAGGGATCGCACACGTACAGTCAGACATCAGTAGTTACTTTTTGCGGTAGTGGTATAGCTTTGCACTTTGCGGTAGCCTTACTGCCTTAGCGGTGTATACCGCGGTAGCGTAGTTGAGTTATAGCTGTATAGTTCATTCATACCCACAGACCCATACTGCCATACCTGTGGTATTTTCGTATGGCAAAAATAAGACTACTGTAAACTGTAACCTATTGTGTTATTGAGTTAATGTTTATTGACTAATTGTTTTGATTAGGTTCACTGTATCAAGTAAAATGCACACATCTCTGCATCTCCAACCAGACACTATATAACATTGGAGTTGGAGGTGTCTCATTCAGTCATTGGTTCCCCCAAGCTTGACACTAGAACAAAGCCGCCTCCGCTTTGCAGGACATCGCTTTAAGCCGTGAGGACCAGCCAGTGCACCTCATGGAGTGAATAAGCATGGTGGACAGCCCATGACTTTCTTGAGACGCATCTTTCTTACTGTCTTAAAGGACACTGGCCTTGAAGATGCGGATGATCTAGCAAATGTCATAGGTGATAAGGCTGTAAGAGTGTAAGGGAGTTGTGGAGGCGCACTTTTCCCTGCTTTTGTCAACAAGCCGGCACAGCATTCTTAATACATTATAGGGCCTATATATATAATGCAGCTGCAATGAATCATGCCGATTGTAGTAGTAGTATGTGGTGAGGTTATAGGGCTCCTTCAATTGGTAAAGTCAAAAGTGGGCGTTTATTGTTTTAGTTAGAAAAGCCTGCCTCTGTAACCTGTTCCTTTCCCTCAATTGGTTTATGATTATGACGTGTGTTACTTGTTACTTCTGTACTTATTATGTGGAGACCCCAACACGTTAATCAGTTACTAATCCCATTTCATTATCCTGTTATCCAGCCGTTTTATAATACCCTCCCTGTTGTATGGAAAATTAGAAGAGATGGTGGTAGCATCAACTTGTAGTATTTCTTTCTGATAGGGCTCCCATAGCCTTAGACGAAATCATAGCTTGTACTGTAGTTAGCCTTAGCAGCAGCTGCAGTTGGCTAACCTGGCATTGCTACCAGTATCCACCAAATATAATTTGTAATTAAATATTTGTTGGAGCATAATCTAATCTAGTCCTAAAGACACTATAAAGTCCTGGGTACATAAGGCTGTAAGGTTAGACATAACATGAATGTAAATTGTAAACTAAACAATATGCTAAAAGTAAAGTACAAAGTACCTAGAATGCTAGAATGTACCATTATATTCTAAGTACAGTACAGTCATTACACTGCAGGCAGATACATACAGAGCTGCAAAGGTAACTTTCCATAATTTAACAGCTGTCTGGCTGTCTCTCATCTGTCATGCTTCATGTACCTTTAAGTTCGATTCTCAATGTCACGTCCAAAATTGGACTTAAAGTCCAATATTGGACTTTTGTAAAAATTCAAAGCCTTATAAAAAAAGTTCCCCCTGGCTGCCTGGTGAATTTCAGGTCCCCCTGTTCAAAACTCTTATTTTTTGATATATTTTCGATTAAAGAAAAAAAATCCCGCCCGATCCAATTACCCAAGGCCCTGGAACAATTGGCTGATTTGAAGTCCAATATTGGACTCACAGAAGTCCAATTTTGGACTTGAACTGGAGTCGAAGTCCAATTTTGGACTCAAGTCCAATTTTTGACTTCTCACCGACTGACGGTATCTCTGTCAGTCTGCAGTCTGTAGGCTATGTCATAATTATTACCGTATATAATACTGTAATAAAATCCAAGTGATGGATTCCAAATCGATATTTAAGTATTTCAAAACCTAGGCCTACTCAAAAAGTTGAATAAAAAAAAGTTGAATTTTAAATCCTACTTCAAAAGTTGAATTTTAAAAAATAAAGTTGAAATTTGAACTCAGTTGAATATAGAACTTCTCCCCGACTGTATAACACTTTTTCGTTATATAGGCCTATATTTTATTAAAGAATTAGGCCTATAAAACCAACAAAAAAGTACAAATTTAAGAATAATTAATTAATTATGTATTACTGTATTACATGTAAAAAAAATGTAGAACGTTCAATTTTTCAATATTTTTTTGTCCCTTTGCCTTTATTAACCTCGATGGCGCTCTCAGGCTCTCACTCTGTAAATAAAATGCAGAAATGCTTCGAGCTCGAGGCTCAAGCATAGTGAAAAGTTATACTTTTTTTTCCCCAAAAATAAATAATTATTTAGTTGGAAATTAATTGAATAAAATGGATACGGTATTACAGTATTAGGCCTACAGTATTAATTCCATATCCATAAACAATAAACATCAGAACATTACAATTTATTGTATTATACTGTCAGACTGTTATAATTAATGGATTAGCCTAAATAAAAGAGAGTATAAACAGATAAACGAGGTAATATAAGGTCATTGTATATGGCTGTATGGTGAAATATGAAGTATATACCTGTCTGCCTGTATACCCCGGTACGGTACCGGTACTGTACTGCTGTACCGGTCAGCCGGTAGGTGAAATGAGATAAAAATACTGTAAATAAACACTCTGAGTCTGGAGTGAATAGTCTGGAACAATATAGGTAAAAATAACTGTTTTTGAGGTAGAAAATAACTATTCAAATACGAAATAATCGGTCAAAAAATAAGCAAATTCCAGAATTCGGCATTTCCATTCTACCATTTAGTCAGTTAGTAGGCCTAGACATTTAGAGGATTAAAAACAGAAAAACAAGGCCTAAATCTGTAAATCGTAAATCTACCTTCAATAATTATTTAATTACCAACTACAGAACTATTTTTTTTTTTATTTATTTCTGAACAATTTACTACATTTCTACATACAATGTAGAATGTAGACGGTGGTTGGACGGGTAGGCCCATTACACCAGCCACCGTTAGCACTCAACAATTGTAGCTGCACTAAGAAACGCATTACAAAAACAAATAACCGACAAATCTACTGTACGATCGAGTATCATAGTAATCAAGCGTAAGTAATTGCAACTATAAAACAACCAACCTACTGTAGTTACGATTATACTGCCGCACTGCATTATACTGCAATAATTATATAAGTGCACTTTTAATTATAGAGGAATAATCCTAAACAATACATATCTAATTAGTTGGTGTGGAAACGAAAATAGAAAACTGTAATTCGGATACAAACCTAAAATTGAAATATAAAACAAAGTTCTAACTAAGATAATATCTATGCAACAACAATACGGTACTCTATATACAGTGATCTGTATTGTAAGCATCTATCTAACAATACGGTACGTAATCTAATATATTTGTAACAATAGAAAGTGTAACAGTTTTGTTTAGCGTGTACATGTAAAATAGAAAATACATAAATAATAATAAAATGCATGTAGAAAACACAGTGTTATTGCTCTGAAGCGAGCAGTTTAGTTATGGCGTTTTTAAATAAATTTACTGAATTAGCGTTTCGTAAAGAAGAAGGCAGGGTGTTCAAGACCTCTGGTGCGCGCACTCTGATTGATTGTCTAGCAATCTCAAGGCGTGTGCGTGGTACCATATAGTTATTATTGGCTGCCGATCGCGTTTGGTGTTCATGTGTTGTTGATATGAGAGTGAGTAGAGAAGGGAATATGTCAGATGGTAATAGTTTATGTATGTAGCTGTAGCTTAGTATTGTTATCTGTTTTATACTAGAACGCCATCAAGATGGCTTTAAACGAACCTGTCTTACACAGACTCCAAGAAACAGATGGGATTGGAAGATGCAAACCAAGAATGACTTGCATCAACCAAAAAACTGCCTCCCATCTAATGTAATACACATTCGCCTAGGCAAACAAATCATAATCACAATTACTACGATGATGTGTGAAATGGTATCCATATCCGCAACCTGAGAAACGGCCCAAAAGAGCAGTTTATTCTGCGGAGGGGTCTTTTCTGTATTAGATAAATAAAATAAAGAACACTATAATTACAGTATTTATACCTGATACATTCTCAGTTAGCCTAATAAAAACATCGGAGCAACCAATATAATGTACATGTACAAGCATCCTATGAAAGTTTGTGAAATGTTCCCTTAAGTCTACCCAACAGCCGTTGGTACCCGGCTGGCAGCCACCCTGGTTCAGTTTTATGGTTTTGTTAGTTTAATCGACAGCTGTTGTAAACGTCCCAGATATACAAAACCTACTAAGCCTTTGCATTACAATTGAGCTTAGCCTAAGTCGATGACAGTATTATAACGATGACAATTAGGCCCTATAGATACATACGATATATAAATGATGTACTGCTTGACATTACACTAACTGGCTGAATAGAGATAGAACTATAATAATACGTTTGGCATTCTGTCAGATTTCAGTAGTAAGTAACCTCATAATAATTGCTAAATATCAATCACCTGAAAAACATTTCAAGCAAGGGAGTTGTGGGTATTTAATTTCGCGTTCAATAATGTTGAAAATATGCAAATATTTCGAATATCGCACTTCGAATCGTTCCCAACTTTTTTATTCAACAACTAGACAACAATTGATAAATACTTGCGTTTACAATTTTACAATGCATGCAAGTGGTTTCAAGCCATTTGGTGAACATACATAGTGAGTGATATATATAGGTAAATATATCCATCGTGTTTTTGCCGGCCTCAGCTTTAGACAAAAACTACCCAGTCTAAAGACAGGTTCGTTATAAATAGATCGTATTGTAAGTGGAGTGAAGTCTGTGTTGCCTTTTGATACGACAATATTCTGGGCTCTCTGTTGCAGTTTGTGCAAGGTTGAAACATTAGTAGTGAGTTTGTCTGTTGGTTTTCGTCGCTTATGTCGATGTCTGTAGTGTTTGTTTGTAGGTCTGTTGGTGTCGGTGTTTATGGTTTTATACGATTTTGCTGCCCACACAGTATTGCAGTACATCAGATACGGAGCTATCATCGTATTGTATAATACTATTAATGTTTTTGATGTGACCCACAATTTTTTATTTTATTTATTATGCCAATATTACGACTGATTTTGATACGTAGATAGTCACAGTGATTTTTCCAAGTCAGGTGTTCATCAATGTTGACACCCAGGAATTTGATAACTTTTTGTCGCTTAATTGTATTTCCGTTAATTGTTACAGCAGGTAGTGTGTTTAAGTCTAGCATTTTGTTTTGAGTTCGAAAAATAATGAAATTAGATTTTTTTATATTTAGAGACAGTCGGTTCAGTTGAAACCACTTTGTTAGTTTATCCAACTCATTGTTAATATCTGTAATCAGTGAGTTTAGGTCTGCACTGGATTTAAACATATTCGTATCGTCAGCGTACAAAATGAATTTAGAAATGTTGGATACTGAGGGTAGGTCATTACAGTAGATTATAAATAACAAAGGGCTCAGAAGCGACCCTTGTGGTAATCCTATTACAATTGTGGAGTACTTTGATTGCGCTGTACCTACTGTCAGACTGTAACATATTGCACTCGATCTGTAAGGTAACTTGTGATCCAGACCAGCGCTGTATCAGTTATCCCGTAGCGTTGTAGTTTCTGTATCAGTATTTTGTGGTTAACTGTGTCGAAGGCTTTAGATAAATCCAAAGACACTCCGACACAGTATTCACCCTTGTCTAATGCGTCTGTGATGTTTTCTAGTAAGGTGAGTAAGGCATGCTGTGTAGAGCGTTTATTTCTGAAACCAAATTGATCAGGTGTAAGGATTGCCTGTCTAACTTTGCTTGTCTAACTGCTTGCCTAACTAGTACTCAACGGGTGTTTGAAAAAGGTGGACTGGCAGACTGGACACAGAAAACATGGATAACGGACAGACCAATCAGAAACGTATTATGCAAAGCAGTTTGTAGCAAAAAAAAGGTGGACTGGACAGGACACATGCACAAAAACATAGATAATAGCTGAATAGTCTGACCAATCAGAAACGTATTAAAGCAATGCTATTTATTAGTGATTGGACTGTCCACCTTTTTCAGGTTTCAATTATCTATCTACAGTATAATGGGCAGATGGGCATGCTCTGGAAGCAGCTACCCCCTCCCCCCCCCCCCCCCCGCCGCGCAGATTGTCCCCCTATAGACTTACACCCAGTAAAAAATCCACATGCGTAACGCATTCGTCCCACATGCAGCATTCGTAAAAGGTGCGTACAATGTTATTTAAGATTCGTGAAGCCTTCGTCGATGGTTCGTCAGTCCGAATAATTTAACGAATGCGTATATGATTCGTATCGCATGTGAGATTTCACTTGTAAATATATTCGTGGCTCATCATTCGTGGCACATGCGATACGAATGCTTCCACTCCACACAAAAAATAATTCGTGGTTCATTCGTTCGTGGCACATGCGATACGAATGCTTAGCCACGCCACGCTTAAAATTATTCGTGGTCCATTCGTGACGCATGCGATACGCATGCAAAGCACTCTCAATTGGAGTACCGTACAGACTGTAATACTGGCCAATCACCATTCGGCAAATAATCGAACATAGTGTTATTAGTTAGTAGCTCTCCCCCTTTGTTACCAGTCAGCCAGTCCCATGTACTTTTACTATATATTATTTAATGGGTTGCCCAGTAATTCTTAACACCCGTTTATTATTTTGGTTCCCCATTATTTTGGTATGTAAACCTGTTCCCTTTACCAACATGCTTGATATACTGTAATAATGTAAAGGTAGGCTAGGTGAGATAAATAATGACAACATAAAACTACTGTATTAACATAAGGAACTACAGTATGTAGGCATACTTATAGTATGTAGGCACACACCCCCCCCCCCCCCCCCCCCCCACCCGTAGTTTTAGCCCCTGTACAGTAGTACTATTTCCCAAAGTTATTACAGTAGTTTTATGTTGTCATTATTTATCTCACCTGGCCTACAGTACAGTACCAAATACATATTATAAAGCATGTGGCATTTTTATTAAATTGTACGTGTGTATGGTGATATTCTCACACAGTTTCTTAGGCCTCCAGGTCGAATTTGTTTAATTCGCTATAAAACGCCATTAAAAAGTCTACTGATATACTGTAGCAGTTAATTACCGGTAACTGCTACAGTAGGATCTACACTTATTAATGGTAAAAAAACCTTACAGACAAAATAGATCAAAGGCATACATTTTATGAGATGCATCAACATAATTTCAATGTTTTTTTACTATATTCTAGAATATTAATTCGCTTTTTTTCGATAATAAGTAATAAAATATATATATAATAATAATAAAAATATATATATAATAATAATAAAAATATATATAATAATAAAATAATATAATATAATATAATAATAAAATAATATAATATAATATAATAATAAAATAATATAATAATAAAATATCATAAAAAATAATAAACCATCAATAATAATTAATAAGATTAATTATAAGCTTGAAATTAATATTTTAGATAATAAAATCATCAGAACTATAACGATTTACGTCTGAAATTGCGTGCTCTTGAATTATATCTGAACATTTTTTTTGGGAAATTGAAAATGGCTTTCATATTCGATTCGGAATATATCAAGTATATTCAAAAAAATAATATAAAATGGACACGTTTTAACAGTTGTAAACTGTTAAAACTATGTAAACTGTAGCGAAATAATAAAAAAAAATAAAAATCCTGCGGTAAACATTCGTAAAGCGTGGGAAACATTCGTATATAACATGCGGGACGCATTCGTATAGTGTGCGGGAAACATTCGTATAAGATTAGGGACGCATTCGTAGAATGTGCGGGATTCGAATAAGGTTCGTATTACATTCGATATGCGAATAAAGGATGCGTATTTGGTTCGGTTTTCGCATTCGTATCGCATGGTTCATCTATGTAACATTTCAGAATGCGTTACGAATGCGTGAAATATGCGCCATTCCCATGCGTTACGAATGCTGATTTTTTACTGGGCAGTATAATAATTGTAGGTCTAACGTCTGAACGTACCGTACAGCACTTTAACTTGGATTTATTGCAGTATTGCATTAGGCCTTATTGCTTATGGCCTCTTACTTATTCTGATATGGCAGTGATTTTTTTTGTCCTTTTATTTGACTTTTTTTGTGCATAATGAATGTGCATAACGAATTGTGCATAATGACTTTTGTTGTCCCTTTAATGACTTTTGTTGTCCTTTTAATGACTTTTTATGTATGTATTTCTTAAAACTGTCAGACTGCTGATTTCTGGACTGTCAGACAGTTGATTTCAACATGCGTATGCCACAACATTCAAAATTTGCTGATTTCTGGTCTGTCGGACAGTTGGTTTCACTATGCCTGTGCCAAAACAATCCATGATTCCATGATTCATAGTCTATGAGATAGATTTCCATATGCGCCTGTGGTAAAAGACTCTAAAATTTAATAGTTTGTGGTTGTTGTCGATAATCGATTACCACATGATGTAGCAAAACACTCATTTTATAGCCAAAAACAATTACCAATTGATGGAAAGGAGCAGGTTAAGGCCGGATTTTTTTAACCAAAACAATAAACAGTCACTTTACCAAATGAAGGAAAGGAGCAGGTTACAGAGGCGGGCCTTTCTAACCAAAACAATAAACGATCATTTAACTAATTGAGGGAAACGAGCAGGTTACAGAGGCGGGATTTTCTAACCAAAACAATAAACAGTCACTTTACCAAATCAGGGAAAGGAGCAGGTTACAGAGACGGGATTTTCTATCCAAAACAATAAACGATAACATTACCAATTGAGAGAAAGGAGCAGGTTACAGAGGCGGGATTTCCTAACCAAAACAATAAACGATCACTTAACTAATTGAGGGAAAGGGGTAGGTTACAGAGGCGGGATTTTCTAACCAAAACAATAAACAGTCACTTTACAAAATGAAAGAAATGAGCAGGTTACAGAGGCGGGCCTTTCTAACCAAAACAATAAACGGTCACTTTACCATATCAGGGAAAGGAGCAGGTTAGAGAGGCGGGATTTTCTAACCAAAACAACCGGTCAGCCGGTAGGCCTACCAGTACCGCATTTAAATGGTTGGCTACACAGTAGGCCTACAGCAGTACCGGTGCCGGTACCGGTACTAAAATACCTAAAATACCTGCTTTATACAGTACAGGCCACCAGAAAACGCAGATTTGTACAATTGTGAACACATTTTATCAAATGTGTACCAGTGTAATGTAATGTTGTTGAACGGGACAATTGAACATAATTGAACATAACTGAATTGGCAACAACCAAAATTTTTTCGCCAAAGGATACAATTGAATACTTTTGAAACGCTTAGTAATCTGGAAACTCTCTGTAGTTTGCCGCTAGCTGTTACTCACTGCAGCTGGAAATGCGATAAGGATATTGTTTACCTTTATAGTGTGCGGTTAATAGTGTCTAGTAGGCAGGCCTATAGTTAGTGATGTTAAGGCATCTTCTGGTGTTTCTCTGTGCCCTCTCGGTGTCAGACTAATGGCGCGACATCTCCCTGCACTAAATTAATTATTCAATGGTCTAGGCTCCTCTATCCATATACCCATCCACTCCATGAACATTAACATTGTGCGGTTAGTAGTGTCTATATACACTCCATGAACCTCCATGTGGTCTTGTATGTAGTTCTCTCTCTACCAATACAGCCCATGTCCGCAATGTTACGCCCTGGGGGCTCTCTCATCTACCTGATATCAGACATACAGTACATTCGCACCACACACAAAGCCTTTGTCGGTCCCAGCAAGTCAGCCTCCTGATGTGTGATCTAGAAGATAACTCGCCATAACCTGCCAATCAGATGACTTGAACAACAAATGTGTTCACATGTGATCACATTGGATGAAATCTGCTTTTTCTGGTGGCTTGTACTGTACCTACATCTGTACATGCAATACTGCAAAATAGTGCTCTATATACTAATACCGGTACTGATAGCCAGAGCGAACAGCAGTAGAGAAACCGGTAGCATGGAACCTAACGGTAAATATCTGGAGGACATAAAAAGTAAAAAAAAAACTAATACCGGTACTGATAGCCTGAGAGAACAGCAGTAGAGAAACCGGTAGCATGGAACCTAACGGTAGATTTCTGGAGGACATAAAAAGTAAAAAAAAGGACAAAAAAGGATTTAAACGGACAATAAAAATTATTGCGTTCTGTTATTAGGTTTCACTATTACGGCAGTACTGAAGTTTACAGATAAGGGGGGAACCTGGACGCAATAAAAATTAATCCCTCCTCCAGGGGGAAATTCGACGCAAATAACAGCTAATTATCCTCAAAAATAAAACTGTAACCTGTTCTATTATGCTTAGTTTATTGTTTTGGTTAAAATAACGTGCCACTGTAACCTGCTCCTTTCCCTAAATTGAGAATTTAACATTGATGCGGGATATTAATTCGCCAAGGCAGGTTTTGCGTCCAGTTTTCCCCCTGTCTCGAAGTTTTTATCTAAATTCCAGGAAGTGCTATGCATATTGCTGCAGTAGTATTTTTTTTGAGGGATTATGTAAAAGCTTTTGCGGATATAATCAGTCCCCTTGCCCGCAAAGTACCGTGTGGGTGTTTTAACGGACATAAAAGTTGTTCTTCTATATGTGTGCTTTGGAGGACATGGCAAGACACAAAACCCGCAATGCGTCAAATCCTCTAGCACAGTGTAGCCTTGATGATTCAGATTACGACATCTAACAGCTGGTTGCTGTCATGGAAACGGCCGTTGGACACATGGTTCTTTGTTCAGCTTAACAGCCAATCAGAGCGATTTTTACTTTAGACGTGGAGATATTCTACAGATCGTACTAGGTGTGTTCAGTCTTACAGTGTTAGAGTTTTGTTGTTTCTATCTAGGCCAAGAACACCGGCTCTGGAGTAAAATTGTTTTCAGACTTTAGAAGAAACATTAGTAGGCTTAGATTATAGAGCGTATAACTGTTATCAGCGGTACAGTCTTACAGTACCAATCATATCATATCTTAACCTACCGTCTTAATGCTTTTACTGTTGTCATTATTTGTATCAGTTGGTTGAATATTATTACTTGGAAAACATCGATAAATAACCCAAATTTCCCAATTTTCTTGATACACTACAGGTTAGAGAGACAGGTTACATATAGCGATTGCGACTTATATTATCGTGGTTTGTAGTGAATTTAATGCTATTTGATAAGCACTACATGAGTCAATTGCTGTTCTCTTTATGTATGATAAAATTCATTGACGGTCGGCAGATTAGTGTGCAGTATTGTGCGGTACCGGTAGTGTGCATGATTGTGGCTGATAACTAAGCATTTCCTAAAGAATGCGCCTCATACGTGAATCATAAGCCTTCCCGTCTCACCGTTGTGTTTAGTATAAGTCATATCTCTGTTTACCTAGATAGAGCGCCACGTCCTAAAGGAACTGTTAATATTTCCCGAAAGTGAATAATATTCGTCAGAAATTATTTATTAACGATCAATCGAATAATACAGTAAGCTTACACTGCAATAAAATCTAAGCCCTCCGAATCCAGTCTCCCGGGTAAATCCAGCGGGTGAATGGACGCGCACTAGGCTGGCTTCGGCTAATGTTGTGTTTATTGGTATTAAATACTTGTCATATGTTAAAGTCTATTTATAAACCAAAAGATATATAAATTTTGGCAGGTTAAACTGCTAAAGGTCTTCAAAAGCGCGTACAATAACAGTTATCTTCTTTATTGCAGTAAGCAATAAAGTTGAAAGTACCGGTCGACCGGTAAACCTGAACCGGTACTGCTGTAGGTCCGTAGGCCCAACTGCCAGAAACGGTACTGCTGTAGGTCCGTAGGCCCAACTGCTTGAACCGGTACTGCTGTAGGTCCGTAGGCCCAACTGCCAGAATCGGTACTGCTGTAGGTCTGCAGGCCCAACTGTCCTAACCGGTACTTCCAGTATAAGTACATTAGTATTATTCGATTTTGATTATTGTATACCGGTAGGTCTTAGTACTTAATCAGGGAACAGCCGCCCTGGTTTTTTATTGACATTTTACTTATTTCTGTCGGTTTTATTTACATGTAAGTTAATATTGAGCAGAAGACGTGTAAGTCTGCTCAGATTGTTCAGATAATTGTAGGCTGGACTGTTGTCGGACTGTTGTTGGGTCTGGAGAGATTGCGGCGTATGTAGAGTCTGTCCGATAAAGTGCCAGTTAGTAAGTTGGGGCATCTTGAGTTGTAAGGTCAACCCCCTCCTAAAGAATAAGTCGTACTACCGTGTTAGAACGCATACTAACTAACCATTTTGGAATCTGCATATACTGTAGTTTATTTAGGCTTGATAGTAGTCTACCAGCATTTTAGCCTGTGTTTGTTTGTGTGGTCTGTTCAGGTACCGTAATAGTTATTACTCAGATATTTTGTAGGCTGGATTGTTGTCTGGCTGTTGTTGGGTCTGGAGAGATTGCGGCGTGTGTAGAGTCTGTCCGATAAAGTGCCAGTTAGTAAGTTGGGGCATCTTGAGTTGTAAGGTCAACCCCCTCCTAAAGAATAAGTCGTACTACCGTGTTAGAACGCATACTAACTAACCATTTTGGAATCTGCACATACTGTAGTTTATTTAGGCTTGATGGTAGTCTGCCAGCGTTTGGTTTGTATTTTGTTTGAGTATTCTGTACGGGTAGCGTAATATTTATTGTTCAGAGTTTATGCGATTATTCGAAACATTCATGTCCCCAAGTTTATTCCTACAGTAATTGTGCTTGTTACACATACCGTTGTAGTTAAATTAACCCCGGTACTACACGGGCTGCTTGGCGTAGGTAAAGACTGGTGACTTTGTGCTCCGGTCACTCCAGCAGATGCTGTGGTTCTTTTAACTGTTCAAGTATATTTAACTGCTAGTTATCTGTTTTTAATAAGTACTTGTACCTAATTTAGGGTTTGGTGTACAGTGCTTTCCGAGAGTAATTAGTGTGTAGGCAGTGTATTGTGTTGTAAAGTGGTTAATAGGCACGTTGGATCTGGTAGTCCGCGGTAATTAACTTCCAGGTAGGAACACTCCGTGATACATAACGTAGTACCTATAGCGATACGGCTATAGGTCGTCAGACGGTGGTATTTTTCCTATCTGGACAGCGCAACATATTTACTACTACTTATTATTTTCAAATACCATAGTACCCTGTCCGTTGTAATAACCAGAATTCTAACCCTTTGTTAGGCTGGTTTGTAGACTTCCTGTAAAATTACCCTAAAATTTCGTACGTAATATTTTTGTTGTGTTTAGTTAGAGAATTAATCTCACCCGTATCGTAAGTAATTCGTAGATAAGTAACTTAGGAAGTAGAATTATCTGTTTTAGTGTCCAATAAGTAGCACTTCACTGAGAGCGCACAGCTTCTGTGTAGTGATTATTTCCCAGAAATAGTAACATCTATTTCAATATTGTAACAAAACCCCTCATACGGGTATATATATATATATATATTATATATTATATAATCAACTCAAACGATTTATAAATAGTAGGCCTGCCATACAACAACTAGGTCTCAATATCAGTTGGACTACTGCTTAAGTAACGGTAATAAAGTAAGTTAAAGTAACCAAGTAACCCTAAAATTTCAGAAATTCAATTATTCTAAAATAATTGACATACCGGTATTTACCATAGGCTTATTATATTTATTTCTATAAATTTGGGCTGAAATCATACCGGTATTCTGTAATTAATTCTAGTTCATAATTATACTTATATATACTATAAGTGTAAACTGCATACCGGTATTCACGATAGGCCTATTATATATTTATATATATATTTGTGCTAAAATTATATACCGGTATTCTGCGACAAACCTAGTCTACAATACTTATATATACTATAAGTGTATACCGGTATTCTAATATACTGTAATAAATTACCGGTACTAGGCCAACGGTCATACTGAATTACTAGACTTGCTTTAACTGTAACTATAGCAGTAAGCATTCAACTGTATAGCTAAGCATGTCTGACACTAAGCAAAACCTGTCAGACAGTCTAATCGATACAACCATCTGTGACACAGATAGGAGTGTGGAGCGATTAAGAAAAGGGTTCAGCTCACCTCCTACTGAAAGAAAGGTCATCCCTCCAGTAGTAGTATCAGACCCTAGGCTAATCCAACACCGTAGGTCTATCATCGGCACTCGGGCCCAGGTCAAATGGAACCAAGAAGCAGCTGTCCAACAGCAGCAACATCCTAGTCAAGAAACTCGTTCCCAGCGACCCGATAGCTCCAGTAGTTCGGATACTGTAGAGCTGACCCCCGAACGCGGAGTGAAGATGGCGGATACAGCCTATTCGGATCCCCTTCTCACTCTTCCTGCCGCAGTACTAACTACGATATTGATTGCGGTGGAGGAACACCAAGTCGATTGGGCGAGAAGTAAGCGAGCGACCCAAGATAGTTATGCGGGATACGCCAGGGAAGAATTGATGTCTATTGTCGAGTCACAATGGAACTTTCCCGGACCCGGATTCCCGTTAGACTTATCCGAAGCTACCTGGGATGACATACACATGATGGGAGTGACTAGAGATACGATGGATCCAGCTGTTTGGAAGAGGTCGGCAGCAGGATATGTGCAGGGATTCTTCGGCTCCTTAGAGCGATTAGAAGAACAACTGTTTCGACAACCCCAAGGACCTCAAGAGCAGGAAGAGCTGCTTTATCAAGTACGCGAAAGAACCCTACGCATTAGACTAATCCTATCAGCCTTTGAGGAAACTTCCAAAAGAAGACAGGACACGTCGCTGCAAGTTGCTGTCAAGACTTGGTTCCAGCGGATAGGTCTCAAATTTCAAGAAACGGCCCAGTGGAAATCCCAGCTGGCTGAGCGACCAACCTATGAAGAATCAACCGATGCCACCTTTTCTCAAGTGGAAAGCGAAGTGACAGCAGAGAGACCGTGAACGAGAGACGCCATCGACATCTATCTGTCAGACTATCAACGTTTTTTAGGTGATGAAGAGTTGAGGAGACGACTGGCTGGACTTCGCCCCAATAGTGAAGGAGCCAAGCTTGTGTTGGACTCAATCGATGCGGAAATGTTAGCTGCAAACCAAGCTAAATTTGATGAAAAACTCCGCCTCGCTAGAGTCCAAGAAGAACAAGTAAAGAAAAAACGTATAGAGGACAGAAAGGCAGTAGCAGCTGCAAAGGCGGCAGCGGCAGTGGAAGAGGCAAAAGCGGCAGCGGCAGTGGAAGCGGCAAAAGCGACAGCGGCAGCGGCAGTGGAAGCAGCAAAAGCAGCAGCAGCAATGGCATTGGCAGAAGCAGAACAGAGAGCGTCTGAAGAGACCACCCAACTGGAGTTGGAAAATCTTCAAGAGACGCAAGACTGCATAAATAAACAGTTAACTGCTAGTCAAATGCAGATGATGAGTCGATCTACTCCCAAGCGCCAAGGATACACATCATCGGAGGAAGGCGAGACCACCGATCCTGAAGGCGGAGGAAATAGATCTCGTCTAAGCAGGCGTAGAAAAACATCTCACCGTCACAAATTGCCTGATTTGCCCCCAGCTGTTAGAAGACAACTAGCTAGCACAGACTTAGGTAGTACAGAACCCACAGACCAAATTATTAAGGTCAAAAGACTCCCTACAATAGTAGATGAGCCTGAAATAGTTAAGCCTGTTATCGAAAACACCCCTTCGGTGAGAGAGGCCCCTGTACTTCCCGAACCTACAACCAAATTCCCTTTACACAGTACGAAACTGTTTGCACCCGGTGGAGCAGTCCCAGAGAATGTCCCGGTTCTTGACGCCGAGAGAGAAATCCAAGATTTGTCTCCCGTTGTCCCACGTCGGCTCGCTACTATGTTGGCGACTCCCGCTTCGGCGGTCGAGTGGGTTGATGAGGGACGGCGGGAGATGGGTCTCTTGCTCGGGCAGCTGAGAGAGCACCGAGAATGCTCCTCACAGCAGATCCGAGATTTAGAAGGGACTGTCCACCAACTCAAGGGAACAGTAAGGGAAAGTAGGGTAGAATTGCAAGAAGTGCAGCAAAGTATCGCGCTGGAACGCGACAAATTAGTCAATATACAAAAGGGTATACCAATACCCCCTGTAACATTGTGTCAACCTGTTAGGTCTGAAGTATTACATGCGCAAGGTGTGGAGCCTACACGCATCTATACTGCTAGTGAAGTAGAAACTCCTATAGCAAACCCTATTAAGGGTGATTATAAACCTGTTGTTAATGATATTCCCTATAGACCTGATAATAATCCGAGAAATTTATATACCGATAATTCGATATTAAATAATACGATGGCCCAAGAAAGCTTTACGCGTCAGATGGCTAGAACAGAAGCCCGCCAAGCGGTCAAAGTGGGAGAAATCGTCAAATTCAATGGAGATGAGATGAAATGGTTACCTTTCAATGAATATTACAAAGATGGCATACAGAACTCTGTACTATCTAACGGAGAGAAACTTAGATTCCTCATCAAGTGCTTGGAAGGACCTCCCAAGTTAATGGCGTTAAAGTTTATTGGACATCCAGATGGTTTAAGACAAGTTTGGGAGACATTAAACATCAGGTATGGTAACAAGGATAACATAGCGAAGTATTTGTATGCAAAATTAGTAGCCCCCCGAAACTTCCTTAGTAGCGGGATTATAGAGTTTTCCGATGAGATTCAGGAGATCTGTAGACAATTGGACTGGTTAGGTAAGTCTCATGAATATCAGAGTTCCATGGTTATTGGAGCCGTAGTCTCTACTTTACCAAAGGGTGGAGTATGTACACGCTGGGATAAGAAAGTGTTGTATATGAATGAGCAGCAACGACGAGGCCCTACCATGGCTGATCTCATGTCCTTCTTAGATGGTGAAGTAAAACTACAACTCATAAAGCAGTCCAGAGAGAAAACATCGGAAAATAAGGTAAGTGAGAAACCCGTTTCTAGGAGAAGAGTAACACCAGTGTGTTACACTGACGACGGCGAAAGCCAAGCTTCTCAAGAAGAGGACAGCGGAAAAGACACTGACAGATTTTACTACGTTAACAAAACCTCAAAAGACGTAAGTAAATACAAGGCTCAAACCAACGATAGGAGAGAACAGGTTGCCAAGACTCCTCCTCAGTCTCCTAACAGAATGCACGGAAGAAAGCCCGAAGAAAGAACGAGAGTGCATCACGTTACCCAAGGTAAAGTGAGTAACATCAAACCAAACTGTGCGCTGTGCGACGGGCCCCACCGTTTGAGTGCGTGTGCTGAATTCCTAAAGAAATCCCTGGTAGACAGACGTGAAGTCATGTGGGATAAGCGGTTATGCTATAATTGCCTCAGACCAGGACACCAACGGCGAAACCTGTTACTCCGACGTAAAGTGTGCAAAGTGCGGTGCGAAACATCACATCTTGTTACACAGTGAATTCGAACGAAACAACCCGAGTCAGGTAAGTGAGCCCGAACAACATGTCCAATTCAGTGATGTAAATGACACTGATCAAGAGTCTGAGATGGAAGGATTCTATACTTACGAATTCTCTGACGCCAACGAATCCTGTTACCTAATAAATACCGCAGTATATCGAGCACTTACTTACGAAAAGGACACCGACAATGAGTTCCCCCCAACTACCTTTGACAGACAACCATCTTGGAAAGATCCAACTTCCAACGTAGGAATCAGAGAATTTCCTGTAGTGCAGGTAAGAGTTCACGGTCCTAACAAAAGTTACATAGTGAACGCCCTCCTTGACTCCGGCAGCACAGGAACATTCATCGATCAAGAACTAGCCGAAGATATCTTTGCTGGACAACCCAAATTCCAAACTAAGTTGAATATGTCCGGAATTATGCAGGTTTGGAAATCTACCCTAACGGCAGATTACTATGTAGGTGCGTTGTCCACCCCCCAGGATAAATTAGGAGCACAAAGTATAAGGTCAGTAAAAATGGTGGCTATAAAGAACTTCGCTACTACCCAAGTAGAACCTTATAACTGGGACGAGGACGAGAGCATCCAACAGCTCAAGATACCGCGATTCCAGACAGATTATCCTGGAGTGCAAATACTCATCGGCCAAAACGCGCATGAGGCGCTCGAGACATTGGAGAAACGGCCTGCTCAACCGCAACCACTACAAACCTATGCGGTAAGAACTAGAGTAGGTTGGTACTTTACTGGCCCTTCCCGCAGAACTCTCAAAGAGAGATTACCACAAGAAAGAATATACCAAGTAAGTGATTGGGAAGTGGAGAGCAGTGAGGTGGACGAACTAACTAAGGGAATACCATATTCCTCAGATAATGACGACATCTACCAACTCTTCGATGAAGAGAACACAATCGACCTACTTACAGAAAACAAAACTTGGAAAAACCAGGTGAACCTATGTCAACTGATTCGCCCATCGGGACCCATTGATTACAATGACGAACTAAATGATGAGATAGAGCGCTACAACGCTAGAACTCGGGACGAACTCGCCGTACGATTCTTTACTCAAGAATTGGTAGAGCCCAATTCATACGATAAGGCCCTATCGATAGAAGAAGAAAGAGCCAAGCAAATCCAGGAAACAACTACACGTTTTTTAAAAGATCAAGGTAGATATGAAATCGGCCTACCATTTCGAAAACGAGAACCTAGATTTATAAATAACAGACCCTTGGCAGAGAAAAGAATCACTCAATTACATCGACGTCTTACGGCTAATCCTTCAGCTAAAGAAATGTACCAAACTCAGTTGAAGAAATTTATTACAAAGGGATACGCGGAGCGAGTACCGGAAGGAACACCAGTAACTGAGAGAACGTATTACTTAACACATCATTACGTTCCCAAACCCGGTAAACCCCATGAAGTACGAGTCGTATTCGATGGCTCCGCTCTATATATGGGCCAATCCCTCAATTCCGAGTTGTTACCAGGACCCAACTTACTCCAATCTTTGTTGGGAATACTTTTAAGATTAAGACAATATTCCATCGCGTTCGCCTCCGATATAGAAGGAATGTTCTTACAAGTCAAGGCGCTGGAGAGAGATAGAGACAGCCTAAGATTTCTGTGGTGGCCTGAAGGAGATCTCAACCAGAAACCGGTAGAGTACTGGATGACCATCCAGGCTTTTGGGATCATATCAAGCCCTTCCAACGCCTGCTCCGTGGTGCGGACCACTGCGAATGACAACCGAGACGCCTTCTCCAAAGAGGTGATAGACAACATCAAGCGCGATATATACATGGACGACAATTTAAAGTCCCTTCCATCAGTAGAAGAAGCCATTGATGTCGCGAAAGGAACGGTAGAGTGTTTGAAAAGAGGTGGATTTCGACTGACGAAAATCACCAGCAACTCCCGTGAGTTTCTGGAAGCGATACCGGTAGAAGACCGAGGAACGAAAGACCTAGACTTAATAAAGGACGATCTTCCAGAAACCAAGACGCTTGGCTTGAAGTGGGACACAGAAAGAGATATCCTGTTTTTTCAGCTAAAACAGCAAGATAATCCAGTTCGGACCAAACGGATTTGTTTAAGTATCCTGAGCACTTATTTCGACCCATTGGGATTTATTAGCCCAGTTATATTGATTGCTCGGAGTTTAGTACAACAAATGTGGCTTGAAAACCACTCATGGGACGATCCACTTAAGGGAGAACTGTTAACGAGGTGGATGAAATGGGAAGATTCTCTACCTGCCATCGAGAGCTTTGTAATTTCCCGTGCATATTTTGGTCATGTTCTCCCTACGTATTCCTATCAACTCCATGTGTTTGGAGACGCCAGCGACATGGGAATAGGTATAGTAGCATATCTGCGAGTCGAAACTCCGGATGGAATCAAAGTCGCCTTGGTTACCTCTAAGGCATTGATTAACAACAAGTTAAAGGTTCCTCGAGCGGAGTTAAAAGCGGCTTTATACGCTACAGCCATCGGCCGGAACGTAACAGAACAAATCGACTATCCACTGGAGAAAACTGTTTATTGGACCGACGCTTTACTCGTGTTGGAGTATATAACCAATGAAGTCTGTCAGTTCAGCGTTTTTGTTACTAACAGGGTAGCTATTATTCTTAGTCGCACAAAGATAGATCAATGGAGACATTGCCCTGGTACGATTAATCCAGCCGATATCGCCTCCAGGGGAGCGACTCCACAGGAACTGATAGATACTCCAGACTGGTTGGGTGGACCTGACTTCCTGAGTAAGGAAGAGGATGAATGGCCTCCTCACCTTACTACGGCAGAGATTAGACAAGCCAAGGGAGCGGAGAAAGTCAAACCTAAAACCCGGGCGAGTAAATCGAAGTTATTTAAACCGACGATCGATCTATCTGTATTACATACTTCCGGAAACGATGCTTCGGATCCACAATCCCTCGCCACAAATAAGTCTGTTGTGGAAATTAGAGATAGAGATTGGAAATCTGGAATACCAGACGTCTCGCAAGGAATCTCACCCCTGCTGCAGAGAGCAATGTATCACTACAGTTCCTGGAATCGGCTCTGTAAAGCCGTCACATATTTAAGGAGATGTTTTCATCATCACTACTCCAGGACGAAGACCATTAATGATACCGCTCCATTGACATCTGCGCAAGTTCATGTTATTAAAAATTTACCCAAATATAAGACATCCGACCGGTTTCTAAAGGAGAAAATCAGTTACCAGGAGCATGAAGAAACCAATAAGCAGATACTGAGACTCCTGCAATGCTATGAGGATTCCGATAAGTATTTCCTGTTGTTGAGAAATCCGCAGATGCGCTTAAGGGATCGCTTCTCTAGCACAATGATAGATGGGTTAATACGTGGTGGAGGAAGACTCACCAATGCGCCATTATCCTTTGACACTAAATTCCCCATATTCATTAGAAATCTTGAAGTACAAATCAAGATGATTGTAGATGTTCACAGTAAACTTTATCATGCTCGTAGAGAACGAGTTCTTAGCGAAATCCGAACTCGCTATTATTTTTATAAACCCCGTAGAGCTCTGAACCAAGTTCTTAGGAACTGCATACCCTGTAGGAAAGCATTCAGTAGGCCTTTAACACAGCGAGAGGCAGAATTACCTAGGGAACAAGTAAGCTTCTATGAACCACCTTTTACTAATACTGGTGTAGATTTATTTGGCCCTATTGAAGTATATCGTGCTAGGACTATAGTCAAGAGATGGTGTGTCATCTTCGTATGCATGACTTGTAGAGCCATCCATCTCGATATGGTGAACGATCTATCTACCAACAGCTTCGTCTTAAGTTTACGCCGACAGATCGCTCGCTTCGGGACTAGTAATACCATGAGATCGGATAAGGGAACGAACTTCATTGGTGCCAACAACGAAATCCAGGCTTACGTGAAGGACTGGAACCAAAGACAGGTGGACGATCAGCTAAGGATAACAGCGTCTAGCTGGACCTTCAAAGCCGCCGACGCCCCTTGGTGGGGAGGAAGTTGGGAGAGATTAATTAGAAGTGTCAAGACCGCATTTCACTTTATAGTGCCATGCCGCGCGTATCTCACCGACGAACTTTTGCGGACGTTAATGGAGGAAATAGCTGCCTATCTCAACGAGAGACCGCTTATGCCAGTCTCATCGAGTCCCGATTCCCTGGAAGCGCTAACACCCGCGCACTTTCTACTGAAGAAACCTGTAGCCATGCTCCCACGATCGGAGATTGCCGACGGAGACGAATACTGCCGTCGAACTTGGCAACTTACGCAGTTGCTATCCCGTCGTTTCGCTGACCATTTCGAGAAACATTATCTGCCCACGCTACAACTTCGAACTAAGTGGTTTGCGCAGCAAGAAAACGTCAGCGCCGGAGATATGGTGCTTATTGTAGATTCAGACCTTCCACGTAAACGGTGGCAGACAGGTCGTATCATCGAGACTCACATCTCGGATGATGGTTTAGTGCGCTCGGTAGAACTCGTCGTCATGCGGCGTAACTTCAAGAAGCCAGGCATAATCTTTGAGACGCAACAGCTCAACCGCCCAGTTGGTCGTTTATGTTTATGGAAAGAGACCGAGAACTCTCCGGAAACTATGGAAGGCAAGACACTCTTCCCACGACCACCTCCCTAATTCCTCAAACATCTAGGGACTCCCCAACGTGATACGTCTGGAGTGGGTGCATGACTATATTATTCTATCTATTTTTATTATATTTTATATGCGAACGTTATTACAGTATGTACATTATTATAATCGTTTTATTTAATTTTATTTAGTAGAATGTTATTTTAGATTATTTAGTAGGTTAGTGCAATATATTAGTGTTTATTACGTAATTACATATAATATATATTTAATATGACGGCGAGAAATAATTCTTTCTTTTTCCTTACTGTCCGTATTATATTATAAATACGAGACTACAGTAAGATGACATGTCAGTACTTATTAAAGTACAATAAAGCTCCTACTATATTTAAGTATTATTGGTAGGCAGAGTATTAGGAATGCAAAGTTCAGATCCTCGTGTCTCGGCTAAACCAAGCTTTGGGTAGACCTTGGAAACGACTTGCCTCTTCACACTGACATTGCTTCGTGCGATATTGCTCTTCTACTTTATATTAAATAATACATATAGTAGCGTGATGTCCCTATAACAGTAGCGTAAAACGCAAATAAATCTGTTAAACCTTTTGACCATCTGTAATTTTAGTCGATTAAGATATCGCGGCACCCACCGATATACTTGAAAGACAAATTCTAGAATCAGTGGTTAACGTCCCCAGACAAGTTCTGGAATAAATCGGTGCCCATCTTAAATATTAATTTAATATTTATTAAAATCTGTAAAATTCAGATCCTTTAAAATTTCTAGTCAATTAAGATATCGCAGCGCTTACCGATACTCTTAAAAGACAATTTTATAGAATTAAGGATCCTAGGTCCCCAGACATGCTCTGGAATAAAATTGTGTCAATTTTACCATCAAATAATAAAATTCACGGGAATAAATTTAAATTCATATCTTAAATGAATTTCATAAATTGTCATTTCGTGCAATTTATAACATTCCCAAAATTCCAGTAATTAATAGATCATGGGAGCGGAGATTCATCCTATTGAGCGTATTAGAGTGCGAGAATCTCCAACATATAGTCAATAGCCGATAAAATTAATAATATCATGCATAAAGAGGATATTGACAATTAAAGAATTACTATTAAATAGCATTCCAGATCTGTATGCATGAGAATTACCCTAATTCTACCGCTAGCTTTCCATAATGTCACCATAGCAACACCCACGCTAGAATTAGAAGCAAGTTAAAAGAACAATAGAAAGCTTGTCCCATTGCATAGCATAGAGAATACATAGCACATGGTTAGTATCCAAGGATACACAGTAATAACGTGACATTCTGGAAGGCACTGACTAACGGACAAATGGCCTGTATGTGTACAATTGGAGACAGTTTTGTGGAATTTGTGCGTTTATAGGTGAATGTTACTGCTAAAGTGTGTTTACAGTAGCTAGTCGCAATTGTGAAAGTAACCCTAACTCTAATATAGAAAGAACCTAAAGTGGATTCAAGCCTTTGGGACAGACAGTGGAGTGACTTGTGCCGGTTATCGTTGTCGTGCTGTTGCTACATGTTGGCGTAAACACCGCGACAACGGTACATCGGCGCTGAGAATCCCACTGTCCGGGGGCAAAGAAAGGTAGGCAGCGACGCTCGCTTGCCTAAACATAAACTCATTATAATATTAATAAACCCAAATAGCAGATATGACGGAGTTGATAGAAGATGATCTTGGTATCAGGGAGCGATATACTCTACCTTTACAAGCATTTGTGGATAGCTTGATACGCGGTGAATCCGATCCAACCATTACGGAGGACGATGGTCGTTATATCGAACCGCCGATGTCCCAAGAGCAACTTACGCGTGAATTGGACTATCGAAAATTCACCGCTCGCTATACGCATCGTAATGGTATGTATATGGACTTCTTAACTACCGGCCATCTTATCGATTTACATGATACGGACGATGTAGACACCGAAAGGGAAATGGTTCTATTTAAATATCATACCCAGCGGAGTCGTAACGATAAACCGAGAATAGTACACGAAAATTCTATTCGTAACAGACTGGAAAGAGAAAACGTTCAAGAACCGGATAAACGCATCGACTTCAGTGACTACCTGGAATTTTTGAGAGAAACCTATCTCAACATCGCCAGTCAGCAGAACCTAGAGACTCGATATCCTCAAGGTATACATCATGACCCTATGGTAGAACTCAAACGGCTCTATTTCACTATGATGTATCTTACCGCCGATCGTCCACTACCTGTTATCCCGGATAGTTTTGAACAAATGGAAGAATATTGCAAAACTGGAGAACGATCACCCGCGTTTCCTCTACAGGACGTACGTCTTTGGTATTATTGTGACGAATGCCCTAGACCCAACCAACAAACTGAAAGACACAAACGTCCGCTGTTCCTATTTCCACGAACAACCGGCGATGGAAATTTATTGCGCATATTGCAGACTCCATAACTTGCATATTTTTGCGGTTTGCCCTCAATTTATGACTCAATGTCACCATTGTCAACTAAAGGGACACGCCAGTTTCGATTGCCCTTTTAATCACGATTTGGAAAGCGTAGATGAAATGATCACACTACGTTACATCAGAGCTTGGGAAGCGAACGCTGATTTACATTGTGATTTGCGCCATCGCTATTATCCTGGACGCGCTTACGAAGGAGTTTATGCGTTCCATCCTTATCTATTCGCTTCTGTCGAACAGAAATCACGCATATCGAGTTACGAACTACTGAAGCGCGTCGGAGAATGTATTTCAACCAAATTTGTACGCAAATTTCTCAGGAGTGTTAATCCTAGCGACCTTCATTCCTATAACTTAATCAATTTTATCCGTCAGGATCCGGACTATGGAGACTTATTTGTTAACTCACACCCCGAGTTACAGGAAGTATATCGACGGCCTTACGAATACCGAGCCCGCGAACGCGAGTTGGAAAGAACCATTAAACCCAGGAAGTTTCTGACTGCCTATGGTCCACCCACGGCTCTCGTTCAGACCACTCGTAAAGGACCCGTAAGAGCGGCCGTCCTAAAACGCGCTCTAAAGGCCGTTAGACCCCTCTCCCCCGACGTTGATGTCAACCAACCCGGCACTTCGACCGGCGGATACACCGACCATAATCCTACACCCTCTGATGCAATCATATTGCACCCTTCACCCAGAAGTTATAGCCCTCCTTGTAAAGTGGCTCGCCCCAAAGAGAAAAAGACTCTGGCCAGCTTTAAAAAACTGCGTAAACGCCGTCCGCGCAAGAAAGACTAACTGTTTAGAGTATTTACGTATATTAGAAACTGTGATTTTGTATATTTATAGACTTGAATCCCATTTTCTGGGAGTGGTGTAAAAGCTTTTGCGGATATAATCAGTCCCCTTGCCCGCAAAGTACCATGTGGGTGTTTTAACGGACATAAAAGTTGTTCTTCTATATGTGTGCTTTGGAGGACATGGCAAGACACAAAACCCGCAATGCGTCAAATCCTCTAGCACAGTGTAGCCTTGATGATTCAGATTACGACATCTAACAGCTGGTTGCTGGCATGGAAACGGCCGTTGGACACATGGTTCTTTGTTCAGCTTAACAGCCAATCAGAGCGATTTTTACTTTAGACGTGGAGATATTCTACAGATCGTACTAGGTGTGTTCAGTCTTACAGTGTTAGAGTTTTGTTGTTTCTATCTAGGCCAAGAACACCGGCTCTGGAGTAAAATTGTTTTCAGACTTTAGAAGAAACATTAGTAGGCTAAGATTATAGAGCGTATAACTGTTATCAGCGGTACAGTCTTACAGTACCAATCATATCATATCTTAACCTACCGTCTTAATGCTTTTACTGTTGTCATTATTTGTATCAGTTGGTTGAATATTATTACTTGGAGAACATCGATAAATAACCCAAATTTCCCAATTTTCTTGATACACTACAGGTTAGAGAGACAGGTTACATATAGCGATTGCGACTTATATTATTGTGGTTTGTAGTGAATTTAATGCTATTTGATAAGCACTACATGAGTCAATTGCTGTTCTCTTTATGTATGATAAAATTCATTGACGGTCGGCAGATTAGTGTGCAGTATTGTGCGGTACCAGTAGTGTGCATGATTGTGGCTGATAACTAAGCATTTCCTAAAGAATGCGCCTCATACGTGAATCATAAGCCTTACCGTCTCACCGTTGTGTTTAGTATAAGTCATATCTCTGTTTACCTAGATAGAGCGCCACGTCCTAAAGGAACTGTTAATATTTCCCGAAAGTGAATAATATTCGTCAGAAATTATTTACTAACGATCAATCGAATAATACAGTAAGCTTACACTGCAATAAAATCTAAGCACTCCGAATCCAGTCTCCCGGGTATATCCAGCGGGTGAATGGACGCGCACTAGGCTGGCTTCGGCTAATGTTGTGTTTATTGGTATTAAATACTTGTCATATGTTAAAGTCTATTTATAAACCAAAAGACATATAAATTTTGGCAGGTTAAACTGCTAAAGGTCTTCAAAAGCGCGTACAGATTATGCATTTATTTTGGGCAAAAATGTTTTTGCTTTGGGGGCAAATGTATTTTTATTTTGGGGGATAATGTATTAGTTTTGGTGGAAAATGTATTTTTTTTGGGCGAAAATGTATTTGTTTTGGGCGGAAATGTATTTGTTTTGGGGGAAAATGTATTTGTTTTGGGGGAAATTGTATTTGGTTTGGGGGAAAATGTATTTATTTTGGGCGAAAATGTATTTGTTTTGGGGGGAAATGTATTTGTTTTGGGAAAATTTGTAATTATTTTGGGGGTTTTGTCATTTATTTTGGTGCTAATAATGCTTTGGGGAGCATTTATTTATTTTGGTATTGAATAATTTGTTTTGGTGTTGAATAATTGTTTTTGGTGTTGACAAATTTGTTTTGGTGTTTGAATAATTTTATTTGGGGTGACTTTTATTTTATTTGGTGTGAATAATTTTTTTGGGGTTACATTATTTAATTTAGTGTAAAATAATTTTTTTTGGTGAAATTGTTATCAATTTAGGGATGACTTTAATTGGTAGCCATTTACATATGGGCATTTCCACAGAAAATGGGACACGATATGAAAAAAATAAAACTTTAAAAAATAAGCAATATGTCATGATTTATTGGGTAAAATTTCATAAATTTTTCGAATTTGACAACATTTACATTGATTTGAGGGTATAAAGTTGGAAATTTTGCGATTATATCGACCATCATCAAGAAAACACTTAAAACACTTAAAAACTAAAAAAATATCAAAATTCAAGGCGAAATATTTATTTTACTGTTTATCTATATACAGTAGGCTATCCTTGGTTGCTTGGTATCATTGTAATCAGCCGTAAATGCACATTCCAATGAGATACAGTAGTTCTACGCCATAAACATAGAACGATTCTCGTACAATAAAGATTAAGAGCTACCTGTATCCAATTGTAACGTCAAACACTTTTTTTTACATTTTTTCTCAATTACTTCTCCATTGTTTGGCAAACCATATCGAAATTGTAATGACTCAATGCCGACGTAAGATGGCGTCTCTTGTGCCATTTGCAGCAATCCAGACTACCATAGAGGCTGTAATTTCAGTGAATGAAGTTTGTAACGTCCGACACATTTTAACGTCCGACACTATAATTATTTAATGTATTTAATGTCTAAATTGCAGTTCATAGTGTAAAAGGCATAAATAAATAAAAATAGGTTTCAATAATTGCGATTTTCGACTCAAAATAATATATTGATAATATAATTAAATAATAGATTAGATAAATAATATTGATAATATATTTGGCAATTATTGTTGGTGAAATTTAAAATGGTTTTCAGATTCGAAATCTGAAGATGAAGGCGGTTCTAATGTTATCTAGATTTCATTCCAAAGACGAAAAATAAAGCTGACGGAGGTGGCTAAATATTGCTATTATTTATGTAACGTCCAACACGTAACGTCCGACACCATTCCGCACAACTTTGAATTGAAAATGTTGGTTTCAAAAGATCTGCAGTGCAATTTCGAAAACCTTTTCGAAAAATAGAATAGTTGAGCTACAATTTGAGCCCAAAAATAATAACATACCAGTCTTCGGCATTAATTGCAATCAAAAGTAAAATATGTACAATAAAAAGTGTCCTATTTTTGTAACGTCCGACACCTTTTTAAAAGTCAACTGTTTAAGAAGAATAACGTTTCCCAATGCAGTGTACAGTAGGCCTATTTGAGATAATCTGTCTGCGATATTATTATAAATTGTCTCATTTATTCAACGCAATCTGATGTCAAAAATTCAAGTATTTTCGTAAATTTAAAGAAAAACATTCAAAAATCGAACGTCACGTAACGTGTCCGTAACGACGCAATTGTCCGTAACGTCCGACACCGTGGAATTGCCCATATATTAGTCAAATTCACAACACTGTGTCTTGGTTGGATCATATTGTGTCTACCAAGACATCACAATTACAGTATGTACAGTATATCGGATATCACAAGTCCTATTGAAGTTGTTACAGTATGTACGTACAGTATATCGGATATCACAGTCCTATTGAAGTTGGCCATTGATGATCATTTTTCTCTTTCTTTTGTATTTAATTTTAATGTTGGTGAAATCCCTCAGCACAAAGTCAAAAGGCGAAAAAATGCGATCCCAAGCCGCAGTGGGACAAGGCCAATGGTATTAACACTAGAGTATCTACAGTATAACGGCATACTGTACTGCATGCAGCAGCATTAATAAAGCTATGCCGACTTTCCTATAAGTAATCGAAATAGAGGAAAATGGTTTACGGATCTAGACTGTGACAATATGTACAATTATTGTATAAACACATGTATATTGTGGGGCAAACCACGAATTTGCGGAGACGTAGTGAACTGACACTGTTAGGTATGTTGGTCAATAATGGCAAATAGTTATGTCGTCGTCATAACCATGTTGAAATGGTATTAATATTGTCGAATTTAAAGCTTTCGAATTGGAAATTTGTACGCATCAATACGACTTAAATTTGTGGTTTTTTAGTGACTTTCAAACACTATCAATTTAACAGTCTCCCGCTAGAGGGCTACATGTCTAAACATTAAATGTCCTCCCATATCTTTGCTTTTAATCTGAAACTTTGTAGATTTGTAGTAGACCATTAGCTGTGTCATTCAAAGGACGCTCATCCGTCTGTAGTTTTCTAGTCTACCGCTAGAGGGCGAAATGTCTCAAAGTAAAATCCTTGATCCATTCCGTTATTTATGATCCGATCAATCTGAAACTTGTCTCATATGTGCTAGAACACATCCGATGTTCTTGTGTGGTCGGTAATTGGTCTGCAGCTCTCCAGTCTCTCGTTAGCGGGCGAAAAATGCATAGGTTTTGCATATAATTCATTCGAGTTGACACTTAACATTTAGACACTTTATGTCACGTGCTCCGCGAAGGCCCCACTTCCTGTATAACAACGTATTACATTTTTAAATTAGCGAAAGCTGTATATCATCAGTTCTCACTCAGTATAGGTTCGTTTATTTATTTAATTTGAAAACATTGATACTGAAATGTGCTTATTTTCCTTATACTTTCTTAATTGCGATAGTTTCGTTTATAGTTTAGGTTAGAACACACTGACACTGAAACCTGTTACTTTCCAATGACGAAATCGATGTAGTTCTGCCTATTGTATTGGTATGCAAAGTTCAACACTGAAAACTACCTCTTTCATTTTCTGGCGAATTCTACTAAATCAGTAAACTTAGGCGTGTCCATATAAAAAATACCGGGGTTATTGGTGTTTGGTGTTTGTTGGTGTAGTTTTAAATTATTAAAGATTTAGTTTAAGACAGTTGAGCGTTCCTGAGAAATAAAGCTATCTAATATTAGATCTACAGACCCAAGTCCCATCGAATGACTGACAGATGAAGTCACGTATAATTCATCGGAAACTTGGGGTCCGATTATTTAGAGCAGCAGTAGTTCCAGTACTCCTCTATGGGAGTCCATGCTGGGCTCTAACTTCTGAGGACACCAACTCTCTGGATGGCACATTCGTAAGAATGCTACGCCGGGTTCACTGTGTCAAGTACAATGCACACATCTCCAACTAGACACTAGATAACATTGGAGGTGTCTCATTGGTCCTCCCAAGCTTGACACTAGAACAAAGCCGCCTCAGCTTTGCAGGACATTGCTTTCGCCGTGTGGACCGGCCAGTGTATAATCTTATGCTTTGGCGGCCTCATGGAGTGATTAAGCATGGTGGACAGTCCATGACTTTCTTGAGACGCATCTTAAAGGACACTGGCCTTGAAGATGCGGATGATCTAGCAAATGTCATGGGTGATAGGGAGTTGTGGCGTCACAATTTTGTCGACAAGCCGGCATAGCATTCTTAAAAATGCAGCTGCAATGCAGCATGCCGATCCTAGTAGTATTAGACAGATACAGTACAACTACTGTAGCTTGTGATAGTATGGTATCCGTATGCTAAGGCTTGCCTACTTTTTTGGCTCTCCATAGTCCCCAGACCTTATCACTTTCAGGAGATTTTTTTAAAGGCTATTAAAAATACATAATACATAAAAATACAATAAATGTACCACACACTGTATATCGAAAATATTTATTAAAATCAACTGCAAAAACAAAACTAAACCAAGTTTCATATATCATTTTTTTATATTCAAAGTAAAGGTATTTATTATGAAATATAAGCTAATAAAAATTGTAAGGTACTAAGACTAACTAAAGTACATGTAAAAGCTTTTGCGGACATAACAAGTCATTTTTTCCCGCAATGCACAGTGTAGGTGCTTTAGCGGACATAACAAGTCATTTTTGCCGCAATGCGCATAATACTCTAAAAGACTGGAGCTCAGATGACGAAATCTGTCAGCTGATTTCCTGTATACGTGGAACTTTTCTTTGTCCTGCCTAGTCAGCCAATCAGAGACGATTTTCACTTTATGTTGAACAGGGGCCTATGGAAAACCGCGCAATGCATTACGGTCTTTGTTTACTTTTCTGAGCCAGAGAACCGGCTTGGAAATCTTCTGAACTTCTGATTTTGGAAGTTTCAGACTTTTGGCCTAAACATCTGATGGCTTTGATTACAAGAACGTAAATCTATTGTCTGGAAACATTACCTGGCTGCATTTACCTGATGAACTCAACATCCTGCATACATACTGACTTACGTAACACATACTGATTGTTCACCGCATTATTTTACTTCTGTTATTAATTGTTGTTATATGGATATATATTGCTGATATATTTGGATAATACCGATGAATAATCATAAAACCCCCAATCTTCTTGATTACTGAAGGTGAGAGGAACAGGTTACCGGTAGCAACTGCGACTTAAATTATAGTGGTTTTGTGTGAATTAAATGCTATTTCATAATCCCTACAAGTGTCAGTTGCGATCTTCCTTATATATGATCAAATTCAGTGACGGTCGGCAGATCAGTGTGCAGTAGTGTGAAATAGTGTGAAGTCGTGTGAAGTAGTGTAACAGATAATAAAGCATCTCCTAAAGAATGCGCTATTTACGAAACTCAGTAGCCATCTAGTTGTAATTAGTATAAGTCATAACTCTGTTTTTATACTTAAAGCGCCACGTACTAAAGGAACTGTTAATATTTCCCCGAAAGTAAATATATTTGTCAGAGATTATATAGTAACGATCAATCGAATAATACATATAGGTCTGCACAGCAATAACTTTCAAAGCACCCGAATCCAGTCTCCCTTAACTGTGGGTGAATGATCGCGCACAGACTGGCTTCGGCGGATGTAACTTCAGTACATTAAATAATTGGTCTAGGCTAAAGTCGATTTACAAACAAGAAGACAACTAAAATTGGCAGGTTAAACTGCTAGAGGTCTAAAAGCGCGAACAATAATAGATTTTTAAGTTCTTTATTGCACCATAGGCAATAAAGTCGAATGTACCGGTCGAACGGTAAGCTGTAAGCCTAACTGCCCAACTACCCGAACCGGTACTTACTGGTACCAGTATTATTTCGATTGTGACATATTGTATATTGTAGGCTGTTAGGGGATTAGGGATTGATCACCCCTTATTCCTTTGTATGGTTTACTTATTTCTGTCAGTATTATTTATCTGTAAGTGTAATATTGAGCAGAAGGCGTGTAAGCCTGCTCAGATTGTATAAATAATTTGTAGGCCGGATTGTTGTCTGACTGTTGTTAGGTCCGAAGAGATTGCAGTATGTGTAGAGTGTCTGTCCGATAAAGTGCTAGTTAGGAAGGTGGGGGCATCCAGTGTTGTAAGGTAAATCCCCCCGAAAGAATAAGTCGTACTACTCGGTTAGAACGCCTACTAACTAACCATTTTGGAGTCTGCATATACTGTAGTTTATTTAGGCTTGACAGTAGTCTGCCAGCATTTGGTCTGTATTTTGTTTGTATAGTCTGCACGGGTAGCGTAATATTTATTGTTCAGAGTATATGCGAGTATTCGCAACCTACAACCCCCCAAGTTTATTCCTACAGTAATTGTGCTTGTTATACATACCGTTATAGTTAAATTAACCCCGGTACTACATCAGGGCTGCTTGGCGTAGGTAAAGACTGGTGATTTTGTGCTCCGGTCACTCCAGCAGATACCGTGGTTCTTTTGGCTGTTCAAGTATATTTAACTGCTGGTTATTTGTTGTATAAGTACTTGTACCTAATTTAGGATTTAGAGTATAGTGCTTTCCGAAAGTAATTTTGTGTGTAGGCAGTATATTTGTGTTGTAAAGTGGTTAATAGGCATGTTAGCTCTGGTTGGCTGCGGTAATTAACTTCTAGGTAAGGACACTCCGGGTACATAACATAGTACTTATAGAGCTAAGACTATAAGTCGTCAGACGGTGGTATTTTCTTATCTGGACAACGCAATTTACTTACTACTGCTTTATTGTTTTCAAATACCGTAGTATCCTGACAGTTTGTAAGAACCAGAAATTCTAACTCCTTGTTAGGCTGGTTTGTAGATTTCTTGTAAAATTACCCTAAAATTTGTATGTATAACTTTTTAGTGTTAATTTAGAGATTGTAATCTCAAACTGTAATAGTAAGTAATTTGTAGTGATAAGTAACTTAGTAAAGTAGAATTATTCGTTTTAGTGTCCAACAAGTAGCACTTCACTGAGAGCGTTCAGCTTCTGTGCAGTGACTCCTCACCCAGAAATAATAACATTTATTTCAAACATAGTCCAACCCCTTGTACGGGTATATATATATATTATAAATAAACTCAAACCGATTTATAAAATAGTAGGCCTGTTATACATCTATTAGGTCTTAATATCAGTTGGACTACTGCTTGATAACAGTAATAAGTAAAGGGAAGTAACCCTAAAAATTCGGAAATTCAGTTATTATAAAATAATTGACATTACCGGTATTTACGGTAGGCTTATTATATATTTATATAAATTTGGGCTGAAATTATATACCGGTATTCTGTGACTAATCCTAGTCTATAATAATACTTATATATACTATAGGTGTATACCGGTATTTACGGTAGGCTTATTATATATATTTATATAAATTTAGGCTGAAATTATATACCGGTATTCTGTGACTAATCCTAGTCTATAATAATTCTTATATATATATACTATAAGTATACCAGTATTTTAATATATTATATATATATCACGTTACACTGAGTAACGATATCGGTAATTAATTACTAGGCTTACAGTTGATACTGATTTACTAGACTTACTTTAACTGTCGTTATAGTAGTAGGCATTCAACTGCAATATAAATCATGGCTGACACAAAGCAAACACTGTCAGATAGTCTCTTAGAAAGAACAGTCTGTGACTCAGATAGGAGTATAGAAAATCTGAGACCGAAGTCCAAGTCCCCTCTTACTGTAAGAAAGGTCATCCCTACAGTAGTAGTATCAGACCCTAGGTTAGTAAAGCACCATAGGTCTATTATAGGCACTAGGGCTCAGGTCAAGCGGGACCAAGAGGCAGCTGTTAAACAGCAGCAGCACCGGAACCGAGAACTTATTTCTCAACGGCCCGATAACTCTAGCAGTTCAGACACTGTAGAGTTGACACCCAAAATCGGAGCAAGGATGGCAGAAGCGGTTTATCCAGATCCACTTCTAATACTTCCTGGAGCTGTACTCACTAGAGTATTGATTGCGGTGGAAGAACATCAAATTGATTGGGCGAGAAGTAAGCGATCGACCGAGGACAGTTATGCGGGATACACGATGGAGGAATTAAGGTCTATTGTCGAGACGCAATGGAACTTCCCGGACCCGGACTCCCGTTTAACTTATCGGAAGTTGCTTGGGAGGACTAATACAGGATGGGAGTAGTAAGGGACACTCGAGATCCAGCTGTGTGGAAGAGGTCGGCAGCAGGATATGTCCAGGGATTCTTCGGCTCTTTGGAGCGGTTAGAGGAACACCTGTTTCAACAACGTCAAGGACCTCAAGAGCAGGGAGAGCTGCTTTATCAAGTGCGAGAACGAATTTTACGGATCAGACTAATTCTTTCAGCCTTTGAGGAAGCCTCGAAGAGAAGCCAAGACACGTCGTTGCAAGTTGCCGTAAAAATTTGGTTCCAACGGGCGAGTCTTAAAGTCCAAGGAACGACACAATGGAAAATTCAGCTAACTGAGCGCGCGACCCACGGAGAATCAACAGACACTACCTTTTCTCAAGTGGAAGGCGAAACTACATCCGAAAAACCTCAGAAGAAGGATGCTATTGACATCTATCTGTCGGACTATCAACGATTCATAGGTGACAAAGAGCTAAGGAGAAGGCTAGCTGGACTTCACCCTAATAGTGAGGGGGCCAAATTTGTGTTGGACTCGTTAGATGCCGAAATATTAGCCGCTGAGCAGGCTAAATTTGATAAAAGCATCCTCATCGCTATGGAACAGGAAGAACAACTAAAGAAAAAACAGATAGAAGACAGAAAGGCAGTGGCAGTGGCAGAAGCTGAAAGAAAAGCGGCAGCGGCAGCAGCAGAAGCTGAAAGAAAAGCGGCAGCGGCAGCGGCAGAAGCTGAAAGAAAAGCGGCAGCGGCAGCGGCAGAAGTTGAAAGAAAGGCGGCAGAAGCTGAAAGAAAAGCGGCAGAGGCAGTGGTAGAAGCAGAATGGAGGGCATCTGAAGAGACAGCCCAACTAGAGTTGGAAAATCTTCAAGTGAAGCAAGATTACTTAAACAAACAGAGAACAGCTACTCAGATGCAGCTGCTAAGTCGATCTACTCCCAAGAGACAGGGATTTACATCCTCTGATGAAGGTGATACAACAGATCCTGAAGGTAGAGGAAATAAATCTCGTTCCAGCGGACGTAGAAGGGCGTTGCACCGGCAGAAATTGCCTAATTTGCCTCCAGCTGTGAGAAGGCAACTAGCTAGTGTAGATTTAAGTAATCCTGCGCCTACAGACCAAATTATTAGGGTAGAAAGACTCCCTACTATAGTAGATGAGCCTGAAATAATTAGGCCTGTTCTCGAAGCCACTCCCTCTGTGATAGAGACCCCTGTACTTCCAGAACCTAACTCTAAATTCCCTTTGCACAGTACTAAACTACCTTTGCCCAGTAGAACAGCCCCTGAATCAATCAACGCCAAGCAAGACATCAACGATTTGTCGCCCGTCGTCCCTCGTCTACCCGCTACTATGTTGGCGGCTCCCGCTTCGGCGGTAGAGTGGGTGGATGGGGGACGGCGGGGGACGGATCTCCTGCTCGGGCAGCTGGAGGAACATCGTATACGTTCCTCCCAACAGGTCCGAGAATTGGAAGGGACTGTTTAGCAGTTAAAGGGAACAGTAAGAGAGAGTAGGTTAGAATTGCAAGAAGTGCAGCAGAGTATCGCATTAGAACGCGATAAATTAGTAAATATACAAAGGGGTATACCACCACCTGTAACAATGTGTCAACCTATTAGGTCTGAAGTATTTCATGCGCAAGGTGTGGAGCCTACATGCATCTATACTGCTAGTGAAGTAGAAACTCCTATAGTAGCCCCTATTAAGGGTAATTATAAACCTGTTGATAATGATATTCCATACAGACCTGATCATAATCCGAGAAATTTATATACCGATAACTCGATATTAAATAATACAATGGCCCAAGAAAGTTTTACGCGTCAAATGGCTAGAACCGAAGCCCGTCAAGCGGTAAAGGTGGGAGAGATCGTCAAGTTCAATGGAGATGAGATGAAATGGTTACCTTTTAATGAGTATTATAAAGATAACATACAGAACTCTGTACTATCTTACGGAGAGAAACTTAGATTCCTCATCAAGTGCTTGGAAGGACCTCCCAAGTTAATGGCGTTAAAGTTTATTGGACATCCAGATGGATTAAGACAAGTTTGGCATACACTAAACATCAGGTATGGTAATAGGACTAACATAGCTAGGTATTTGTATGCGAAATTAGTAGCGCCCCGAAAGTTCCTTAGCAGCGGGATTATAGAGTTTTCCGATGAGATTCAGGAGATCTGTAGACAACTAGATTGGTTAGGTAAGTCTCATGAATATCAGAGTTCCATGGTTATTGGAGCCGTAGCCTCTACTTTGCCAAAGGGTGGAGTAGGTACTCGTTGGGACAAAAGAGTTCTCTATATGATGGACCAGCAACAAAGAGACCCTACCATGGCTGATCTCATGTCATTCTTAAATGGAGAGGTAAGATTACAGCTCCTAAAGCAGTCCCGAGAGAAGATACCGGAAAATGAGGTGAGTGAAAAACCTGTTTCTAGGAGAAAGGTAACACCAGTGTGTTATACAGACGACGGCGAAAGCCAGACCTCCCACGAGGAGAACAGCGGGAAAGACACCGAAAGATCTTATTATGTCAACAAAACACGTAAAGACGTAAGTAAATCTAAGTCTCGAACCAGTGACAGGAGAGAACAGGTAACAACAACTCCTCCCATGTCTCCTAAGAGAATTCATGGAAGAAAGCCCGAGGAAAGAACAAGTGTGCACAACACAACCCAGGTTAAAGTAAGTAACATCAAACCCAAATGTGCATTGTGCGACGGGCCCCATTGTTTGAGTGGATGTGATGAATTCTTGAAGAAATCCCTAAAGGATAGACATGATGTCATGTGGGATAAGCGGTTGTGTTATAATTGTCTCAGGCAAGGACACCAACGGCGGACCTGTTACTCAGACACGAAGTGCATTAAGTGCGGCGCGAAACATCATATCTTGCTGCACACAGAATTTGATAGAACCCGCACGAGTCAGGTAAGTGAGTCCGAACTACATGTCCAATTCAGTGATGTGAACGACACTGACCACAGCTCTGAGATGGAAAGATTCTACACGGACGAATTCTCCGACGAAAACGAATCCTGTTATATGATAAACGCCGCAGTGTATCGAGCGCTTACGTATGAGACTGAAACCGATAATGAAGCGCAACTGACTATTCTGGACCGACAACCATCTTGGAAAGCGCCAACTTCCAACGTCGGAATCCGGGAATTCCCAGTGGTGCAGCTGAGAGTCCACAGGCTAAGTAAGAGTCTTATAGTAAACGCCCTCCTTGACTCCGGCAGCACAGGTACATTCATCGACAAAGAACTAGCCGAAGACATCTTTGCTGGACAACCCAAGTTCCGAACTAAGTTGAACCTTTCAGGAATTATGCAGGTTTGGAAATCTACAGTAGCTACAGATTACTATGTAGGCGCATTGTCCACTCCCCAGGACGAACTAGGAGAACATAGCATAAGGTCAGTAAAAATGGTGGCGATAAAGAACTTTGCTACCAGCCAAGTGGAACCTTACAACTGGGACGAAGATCATTTTACCCAGCAGGCATGATATCCCTAGATTCAACACCGACTACCCAGGGGTACAGATATTGATCGGCCAAAATGCGCACGAGGCGCTAGAGACATTAGAAAAACGGCCTGCTCGACCGCAACCATTACAAACGTACGCGGGAAGAACGAGAGTAGGTTGGTACTTCACTGGACCTTCCCGTAGAACACTGATGGAAGGACTCCCTCAAGAAAGAATACATCAGGTGAGTGAATGGGAAGAAGAAATCAGTGAGGGAGAAACCACAACTGAGGGAACACCATACTCCTCAGATAATGACGATATTAACCAATTATTCGACGAGGAAAATACAATCGACCTCCTCACCGAAAATGAAACTTGGCGAAACCAAGTAAACCTGTGCCATCTCATCAATTATGGCGGACAATTCAACTACAACGACGAATTAAACGAAGTGATAGATCACTACAACAATAAGATTCGCGATGAACACGCCGTACGATTCTTTACTCAAGAAGCAGTAGAGCCTAATTCCTACGACAAGGCCCTGTCCGTCGAGGAAGAGAGAGCCAAGCAGATTCAGGAAACGACTACCCATTTTTATAAAGATCAAGGTCGCTATGAGATTGGTCTTCCGTTCCGACGGCGAGAACCCAACTTTATAAATAACCGACCCTTAGCGGAGAAGAGAATCGCGCAACTACATCGGCGTCTTATGGCCAATGTCTCAGCCAGGGAAATGTATAAGACCCAGCTGAAGAAATTTATCGATAAGGGATACGCGGAGCGAGTACTGGAAGAAACACCCATCACAGAGAGAACGTATTATCTAACACATCATTACGTTCCCAAACCCGGTAAACCCAACGAAGTCCGGGTAGTGTTCGACGGCACCGCCCTTTACATGGGCCAATCCCTGAACTCCGAATTGTAGCCTGGACCCAACTTACTGCAATCCTTGTTGGGAATACTATTAAGATTACGGCAATATTCTCTCGCTTTCGCTTCGGATATAGAAGGCATGTTCTTACAAGTCAAGGCGCTGGATAGGGATCGAGACAGCCTACAATTTCTGTGGTGACCTGAAGGAGACCTCAACCAAAAACCGGTGGAGTACTGGATGACCATCCAGGCTTTCGGGATCATCTCGAGCCCCTCGAACGGTTGTTCAGTAGTGCGCACCACTGCTGATGACAACCGAGACGCCTCCTCTAAAGCGGTTATCGACAACATCAAACGGGATATATACATGGACGACAATTTAAAGTCCCTCCCATCGGCGGAAGAAGCCATTGATGTTGCCAAGGGAATGGTAGAGTGTTTGCGACGCGGTGGATTTCGACTAACCAAATTCACTAGTAACTCCCGTGAGTTTCTGGAATCAATCCTGGTAGAAGACCGAGGTGTTAAAGATCTGGACCTCATCAAGGACGATCTTCCGGAAACCAAGACGCTTGGTTTGAAATGGGACACGGAGAGAGATATCTTGTTTTTCCAGTTAAAACAGCGAGATAATCCAGTTAGAACTAAACGGATTTGTCTAAGTATCCTGAGCACTTATTTCGATCCATTGGGATTTATTAGCCCAGTTATATTGGTTGCTCGGAGCTTAGTGCAACAAATGTGGCGTGAAAACCACTCGTGGGACGATCCACTTAAGGGAGAACTACTAAAGAAGTGGATGAAATTGGAAGATTCTCTACCTTCCATCGAGAACTTTATGATTTCCCATTCATATTTTGGTCACGTTCTCCCCACGTATTCCTATCAACTCCATGTGTTTGGAGACGCCAGCGATATGGGAATAGGTATAGTAGCCTACCTGAGGGTTGAAACTCTGGATGGAATTAAAGTTGCCTTGGTCACCTCTAAGGCCTTGATAAACAACAAACTACGAGTTCCTCGAGCGGAGTTAAAGGCGGCTCTATACGCTACAGCCATCGGCCGGAATGTAACAGAACAGATCGACTATCCACTGGAGAAAACTGTCTATTGGACTGATGCTTTACTCGTTTTGGAGTATATAACCAATGAAGTCTGTCAGTTCAGTGCCTTCGTTACCAACAGAGTAGCCATTATACTTAGTCGCTCTAATGTAGATCAATGGAGACATTACCCTGGGACGATTAATCCAGCCGACATCGCCTCCAGAGGAGCAACTCCTCAAGAACTGATAGATACTCCAGACTGGGTAGGTGGACCCGACTTCCTAAGTAAAGAAGAGGATGAATGGCCTCCTCATCTCACCACGGCTGAGATTAGACAAGCCAAGGGAGCGGAGAAAGTCAAACCTAAAACCCAGACGAGTAAATCAAAGTTATTTAAACCCGTGATAGATCTGTCTGTACTACACATCTCCAAGGACGACGCTGTGGATCTAAACTCCCCCGCCACAAATAAATCTGTTATAGACATCAGAGAAAGAGACTGGAAATCTGGAACACCAGACGTCTCGCAGGGACTCTCACATCTCCTGCAGAGAGCGATAAATCACTATAGCTCTTGGAATTGGCTTTGTAAGGCCGTCGTGTATTTGAAGCGATGCTTCCATCATCACTATTCCAGGACGAAGATCGCTAGTGATACCGCTCCACTGACATCCAAGCAGGTCCATGCTATAAAAAAACCTTCCCACATACAAAGTGTCGGATAGGTTTCTGACGGAGAAGATCAGTTAACAGGAGCATGAAGAAACCAATAAGCAGATACTGAGACTCCTGCAATGCTATGAAGATTCCGATAAGTATTTCCTGTTGTTGAGAAATCCACAGATGCGCTTAAGGGATCGTTTCTCTAGCACAATGATAGTTGGGTTAATACGTGTTGGAGGGAGACTAACTAATGCTCCATTGTCCTTTGACACTAAATTTCCCATACTCATTAGAAATCTTGAAATACAAATCAAGATGATTGTAGATGTTCACAGTAGGCTTTACCATGCTGGTAGAGAACAAGTTCTTAGCGAAATTCGAACTCGCTATTATTTCCATAAACCCCGTAGAGCTCTGAACCAAGTTCTTAGGAACTGTATAACCTGTAGGAAAGCATTCAGTAGGCCTTTAACACAGCGAGAGGCAGAATTACCTAGGGAACAAGTAAGCTTCTATGAACCACCCTTTACTAATACCGGTGTGGATTTATTTGGCCCTATTGAAGTATATCGTGCTAGGACTATAGTCAAGTGATGGTGTGTCATCTTTGTCTGTATGACTTGTAGAGCGATCCATCTAGATATGGTGAACGATCTATCTACCAACAGCTTCATACTGAGTTTACGCCGACAGATCGCTCGTTTTGGAACTAGCAACACCATGAGATCAGACAAAGGAACGAACTTCATTGGCGCCAATAATGAGATCAAAGCTTATGTTAAAGATTGGAACCAAAGACAGGTGGACGATCAGCTAAGGGTAACAGCATCTAGCTGGACCTTCAACGCCGCCAATGCCCCTTGGTGGGGAGGAAGTTGGGAGAGGTTAATAAGGAGCATGAAGACTGCATTTCACTTTATAGTGCCTTGCCGCGCGCGCGTATCTCACCGATGAACTTTTGCGGACATTAATGGAAGAAATCGCCGCATATCTTAACGAGAGACCGCTTATGCCAGTCTCATCGAGTCCCGACTCCCTAGAAGCGCTAACACCCACGCATTTCCTACTGAAGAAACCTGTAGCCATGCTCCCACAATCGGAAATCACGGACGGAGACGAATACTGCCGACAAACTTGGCAACTCATGCAGTTATTATCCCGTCGTTTCGACCATTTCGAAAAACTTTATCTGCCTACGCTACAACTTCGAACCAAGTGGTTTGTGCAGCAAGAAAACGTCAGCGCTGGAGACATGGTCCTTATTGTGGAATCAGATCTTCCACGTAAACGGTGGCAGACAGGTCGTATCATCGAGACTCATATATCCGATGATGGTTTAGTGCGATCGGTAGAACTCGTCATCATGCGATGTAACTTTAAGAAACCTGGAATTGTATTCGAAACACAGCAGCTCAATCGCCCAATTGGTCGTTTATGTTTACTGGAAAGAGACAGAGAGCTATCCGGAAACTATGGAAGGCAATATACTCTTCCCACGACCACTTCCCTAATCCAACAAACATCTAGGGACTCCCCAATGTAACAGCGTACGGAGTGGGTGTGTGACTACATTATTGTATATTTGTTTTTATTATTTTTATATTTATGTATGTATTATTATGTAATTTTATTATAATCGTTTTCTTTAATTTTATTTAGTAGAATGTTATTTTAGCGATTATTTAGTAGATTAGTGCAATATATATATTCGTGTTTATTACTTAATTACTTAACATTATATATTTAGTGCAATGGCGAGAAATAATTCTTTTTCTCTTTCCTTACTGTCCGTACCATATTATAAATACATGACTACAGTAAGATAAAATGCCAGTACTTATTAAAGTACAATAAAGCTCCTACTATACTCAAGTATTATTGGAAAGTAGAGTATTAGGAATGCAAAGTTCAGATCCTCGTGTCTCGGCTAAACCAAGCTCTGGGTAGACCTTGGAAACGACTTGCCTCTTCTCGCTGACATTGCTTCTTGTAATATTGCTCTCATACCGTATATTAAATAATACATATAGTAGAGTGATGTCCCTTTAACAGTAGCGTAGAACGCAAAATAAATCTGTTAAACCCTTTGACCATCTGTAATTCTAGTCGATTAAGATATCGCGGCACCCACCGATATACTTGAAAGACAAATTTCTAGAACCAGTGGTTAACATCCCCAGACAAGTTCTGGAATAAATCGGTGCCCATCTTAAATATTAAATATTTAATATTTATAAAAATCTATTAAACAAATGTTATAATAGAGTAAATGCAGACAAATAAACTCTTAAGGAGTTTGTAAACCAAGAAAATCTATAAATCAAAATCTGTTAAAATTCAGATCCTTTAAAATTTTAGTCGATTAAGATATCGTAGCACTTACCGATACTCTTTAAAGACAAATTTCGTAGAATTAAGGATCCTAGTCCCCAGACATGTTCTGGAATAAAATTGTGTCTATTTTAATATTAAATAATAAAATTTACGGGAATAAATTTAAATTCATATCCTCTCATGAATTTGATAAATTGTCATTTTATACAATTTATAACATTCCCAAAATTCCATTAATTAATAGATCATGGGAGTGGAGATTCACCCTATTAATTATATTAGTGTGCGAGAATCTCCAATATATAGTCAATAGCCGATAAAATTCATAAAATCATGTATAAAGGGGAATATTGACAATTAAAGAATTACTATTAAATAGCATCCCAGATCTGTATGCATGAGAATTGCCCTAATTCTACTGCTAGCTTTCCATAATGTCACCATAGCAACAACCACGCTAGAATTAGAAGCAAGTTAAAGAACAATAGAAAGCTTGCCCCATTGAATAGCATACGGAATAAATAGCACACTGCTAGTATCCAGGGATACATAATAATAACGTGGCATTCTGGAAGGCACTTGACTAATGGACAAATGGCCTGAATGTGTACAATTTGTGACAGTTGTGTGGAATTTGTGCGTTTATAGGTGAATGTTACTTACTACTAAAGTGTGTTTACAGTAGCGTGTCGCAGTTGTGAAAGTTGCCCTACCTCTGTAGCAAGAACCTGAAGTAATTCTAAGACCTTGGGACGGACAGTGGAGGGACTCGCGCTGGTTATTGTTGTCGTTGTGTAGCTACTACATTGGCGAGAGGCACAGCGACGACAGTACATCAGCGCTGGGGATCTTGCGCTGTCCAGGGGCAGTGAGGGGGAGGCAGCGACGACCGCTAGTTATAATTAATTATAATATTGATAAACTCATATAGCAGCTATGACTGAGTTGATAGAAGATGATCTTGGTATCAGGGAGCGATATACCCTACCATTGCAAGCGTTTGTTGATAGTTTAATACGCGGCGACGCTAGTCAACCCACTACGGAGGACGATGGCCGTTATATCGAACCGCCAATGTCAAAGGAACAACTCACGCGTGAATTGGACTATAGAAAATTCACCGCTCGCTATACGCATCGTAATGGTACATAAATGGACTTCTTAACTACTGGCCATCCTATCGATTTACACGATACGGACGATGTAGACACCGAAAGGGAAATGATCCTATTTAAATATCATACCCAGCGGAGTCGGAACGATAAACTGAGAAACGAACACGAAAATTATATTCGAAACCAACTTGAAAGAGAAGACGTTGAAGAGCCGGATAAACGTAGTGACTTCAACGACTATTTGGAATTCTTGAGAGAAACATATCTCAATGTAGCCAGTCAACAAAACCTAGAAACTCGATATCCTCAAGGTATATACATCCTGACCCTATGATGGAACTCAAACGACTCTATTTCACTATGATGTATCTTACCGCCGATCGACCTCTACCTGTTGTACCGGATAGCTTCGAACAGATGGAGGAATATTGTAAAACTGGAGAAAGATCACCCGCGTTTCCCCTACAAGACGTGCGTCTTTGGTATTATTGCGATGAATGCCCTAGACCCAACCAACAAACGGAAAGACATAAACATCCGCGGAGACGTTGCGCTAAACACAGTTTTACTCGCTATACTTACGGGAGTTTCGAGCGAAACTTGTTCGATGTATCACCTACGCTCGCTCGACTCAAACGATCCTTAAATAAACCTATGATCCGAGTTCCAGAATACTCGGTGAGGCCTCCTCACTCCCTGGTGAGACCTCAGACTCTTTATCCTAATAGTATCATGGATCCTCCCGAACTGTACTCACTGTTCAAAGATCTAGTGTTACCCGAACAACTAATCAGTGGCACTTTTTCTAACAGTGAACTATAATTTTGTTAACCAAAATAACAAAAAAAAAATACCGGTATACTCTAGCCTATACTATACTATATTATAATCATAACCAACCTGTAACAGTAAAATGACAGCAAGTGTGACAAGTTGTTCTATGAAATTCGATCTTGAAGCTGGTGATGTATACCTTCAAGCGGCAAATATAGTCGATATTAGTAGGTCAGTCAGTCAGTTAGTCAGTATCGATAAATCTCTCTCATTACCGGTACCATTTATAAATTGGTTGCTGTTGCGGTTCCGGTTGCTGTTGTGGTTGTGAATGTGTCACAACAACATCATTATCATCATCTTCCCATGGGTTGTTTGCGGGTAACATTGGATTTGTTATACCATCCTCCCAATTTTCTTGAGAAATTATACCGGTATCGCATGTATGAATTTCGCTATCGCCGCCCCGGGTTGAATTCTCACATTTAATGTGAAATTTTTCATTGTTTTAAAATCCGTTATTTCGTTTCCTCTTTTATTTTTAATTGCCATATGGAAATTTTATATGGAATTTGCCATCTTCAAGTTTCATACAAACCTATGATCAGAGTTCCGGAATACACGGTCAGACCTCCTCATTCCCTGGTGAGACCTCAGACTCTTGATCTTAATAGTATGACAGATCCTCCTGAACTGTACTCATTGTTCAAAGATCTAGTGTTACCCAAACTATTAGTCGGTGGCACTCCGGTTGTGGGCTCTCTAGATATTTGCCCATCCTACCTAGCCGGATTGGGACGCGGACATCTAATATCGCCGTTCAACCAGTATAATCATCCCAGTTTAACCCCGATACAACCTGTCACCGAGGTGGAGGAGAGCGTTGTACGAAACGCGTTAGACGCTATTCGGCAAAAGATCGGAAAAGGAACCTACGATTGTTTAGACAAACGTAAATTGCAACAACAAGTCCAAGCGGTAAAAGAATTAGCTTTACCTCAGTTCGATCGGGAAATCCAGAATCTCGAAGAAGATATCGAACTTGGACGAACCTACTCTCTGCAAGAGTTTTTGGACGAGTGCTTCCAACGACAAGTGGAGGAAAATCAGCTCGAGGAGAAGCACATCAAAATGGACGAGAGAGAAGAAGCAGCTTTAGCCCAGCCAGAAGCTCAAATCCTTATGACTGATCTCTATTCCAAAACCATTATTCATCCTTCGATGGTTCCCCATTTTGGAGACAAACTCTTCGCCACGGTACAACCCCAACCGGTTGATATCAATTTAAGATCTAGAGATCTTATCACTGATGCTCCTATGTTACAACGTCCGCCAATCGAGGCCGCTCGTGTCGATGGTATACTCGTTGAACCTCCGGACAATCGAGCGGATCTTGTCCGTCGTATGGTACACGAGGTCAACCTACGCGCTAGACCTTTACCGAACTCATTTTATGGAATCAAAGATCACCCCTATTATGTCAATTTAACTCAATATTATATGGTGAAACCGGAAGATCCTACACACAGTTTAAGGTTTCTACCACTGATAAACCCCCTAGATCTTGTTGAACTCGAACAACTACAGAAACATCTAGATCAATTGGTCAAAGTAAACTCATTCAGAAAACCTTATAATGTTTCAAGAATAGAAAAGGACATAATGCCTCCGTATAATCTCGATGGATTTATTAAAACTCGATTAGTCCATTGGAATCTCGACGTATTATTCGAGGAAGAGCGAATACAGCAATATGGAGATGCAGAGACTTATACTACACATTATCTGAAGTATAGCGATCTACCTAACGCAAGCAAACGCGCCACCTTATGGCATCCGGTGGGTATGACCATAAAAAACGCCACCAAAGAGTGGAACGAAACTCTTAACGTTATCGAAATGTATGGAGTTGTCACTTATGATAACGAAGGTAGCGTTCCGATTAGAGAACTGGGAACTACGCGGATGATACACATACATGGATTAGCTGGTTCTACCCATGTGTTTACCCGAGCGTGTTCCGACGTCATCGATTATTCTTTTGAGACTCTCACCGAGATCCAAAAGAAACTCCGACATGGACAATTCGAACTCGCGCAGCGCTACGTCACTGATACCGAGCGCAAACCGGCCATGGGTATAGATGGATCGATGTTACCCCAGCCAGTGCTCGAGATGTTGTTTAACGAAAGAATCCTTAAAATCGGCTCAGCTGTTTATGGAGATCTCCAGAATGACTTCAGGAACATGGAGAATATCCCCTATCATTTCGTAGACACCCAGCTGATTGCTCCCTGGGCAGAAGGCCGAGATTTCTTCCGCACTATGTATGCCAATACATCCAGACTATATGGGCCAATCCCTTAATTCCGAATTGTTACCCGGACCCAACTTACTCCAATCCTTGTTGGGAATACTCTTAAGATTAAGACAATATTCAATTGCTTTCGCCTCAGATATAGAAGGCATGTTCTTACAAGTCAAGGCGCTGGATAAGCGCATACATCAATAAAGTCCAACGAACCTCCATCGGACATCTTGCCTTTCAAGAATACGAATGGAATTTCAAAGTCGGAAACCCTATCAACTATCAACAAGTATAAGAAGATCATTATTCTCGATTATACTTCGACGGACCATTGACTGCACCTGGCGTCGTTTATAGCTTCATGAGTGTTCCACTTCGTCCCTCATTAGCTATATACACTATCTTCGAGAACGCCGCACTTGCCGGTTGGCTAGCCGATGTGTGCAGTACACCTACAATGGAGATCTATTGTGCGTATTGTAGACTCAATAACTTACACATCTTCGCAGTCTGCCCTCAATTTATGACTCAATGCCATCATTGCCAGTTTAAAGGACACGCAAGTTTTGATTGCCCTTTCAACCGAGATCTGGAAAGCGTAGATGAAATGGTTGCCCTGCACTACATTCGAACCTGGGAAGCTAACGCGGATCTCCATTGCGAGTCACGTCATCGATACTACCCTGGATGTGCCTATGAAGGAGTTTATGCGTTTCACCCGTATCTCTTTGATTCCATTGAGCAAAAATCTCGCACACCGAGTTACGAACTAATGAAGCGTGTTGGCGAGAATATTTCAACCAAATTTGTTCGCAAGTATCTCAGGAACATTAATCCTAATGATCTTAATTCCTATAACTTGATCAACTTCATCCGCCAAGATCCGAAATATGGTGACTTGTTCATCAACTCGCATCCAGAACTAGAGGAAGTTCATAGACGACCCTATGAATATAGAGCCCGAGAAAGCGAGTTAGAAAGAACCATCAAACCGAGGAAATTTCTCACTACTCACGGTCCGCCTACCGCTCTCGTGCAGACGACTCGTCAGGGACCAGTAAGAGCTGCTGTCTTGAAACGCGCTCTGAAGGTTGTTCGACCTTGTTCCACTGAGGTTGATATCGATCAACCGGGTACCTCGACCGGCGGATACACCGACCGTAACCCTAAACCTTCCGATGCAATTGTATTGCACCCCTCACCCAGGAGTTATAGCCCTCCTAGTAAAGTGGCTCGCCCCAAAGAGAAAAGGACTCTTGCTAGCCTCAAAAAACTTCATAAACGCCATTCACGTAAGAAGGACTAACTGTTTAGAGTATTTTTATATTTTAGAAACTGTGATTTTTTATATTTTATAGAATTAAATCCCATTTTCTGGGAGCGGTATAAAAGCTTTTGCGGACATAACAAGTCATTTTTTCCCGCAATGCACAGTGTAGGTGCTTTAGCGGACATAACAAGTCATTTTTGCCGCAATGCGTATAATACTCTAAAAGACTGGAGCTCAGATGACGAAATCTGTCAGCTGATTTCCTGTATACATGGAACTTTTCTTTGTCCTGCCTAGTCAGCCAATCAGAGCGATTTTCACTTTATGTTGAACAGGGGCCTATAGAAAACCGCGCGATGCATTACGGTCTTTGTTTACCTTTCTGAGCCAGAGAACCGGCTTGGAAATCTTCTGAACTTCTGATTTTGGAAGTTTCAGACTTTTGGCCTAAACATCTGATGGCTTTGATTACAAGAACGTAAATCTATTGTCTGGAAACATTACCTGGTTGCATTTACCTGATGAACTCAACATCCTGCATACATACTGACTTACATAACACATGCTGATTGTTCACCGCATTATTTTACTTCTGTTATTAATTGTTGTTATATGGATATATATTGCTGATATATTTGGATAATACCGATGAATAATCATAAAACCCCCAATCTTCTTGATTACTGAAGGTGAGAGGAACAGGTTACCGGTAGCAACTGCGACTTAAATTATAGTGGTTTTGTGTGAATTAAATGCTATTTCATAATCCCTACAAGTGTCAGTTGCGATCTTCCTTATATATGATCAAATTCAGTGGCGGTCGGCAGATCAGTGTGCAGTAGGCGTGAAGTAGTGTGAAGTCGTGTGAAGTAGTGTAACAGATAATAAAGCATCTCCTAAAGAATGCGCTATTTACGAAACTCAGTAGCCATCTAGTTGTGATTAGTATAAGTCATAACTCTGTTTTTATACTTAAAGCGCGACGTACTAAAGGAACTGTTAATATTTCCCCGAAAGTAAATATATTTGTCAGAGATTATATAGTAACAATCAATCGAATAATACATACTGTATACAGTAGGTCTGCACAGCAATAACTTTCAAAGCACCCGAATCCAGTCTCCCTTAACTGTGGGTGAAAGATCGCGCACAGACTGGCTTCGGCGGATGTAACTTCAGTACATTAAATAATAGGTCTAGGCTAAAGTCGATTTATAAACAAGAAGACAACTAAAATTGGCAGGTTAAACTGCTAAAGGTCTAAAAGACTGCAGACTGTACGTACAAGCCTAGCCTGATAGCTGCTTAGGCCTACTTCTGTTTTGCCTATCACAGTTTCTCTAACACAATATCCCTTTAATTGAATATCAGAATATTCCACCTATCTTTGCCTTGTTTTATTTAATTAATATAGGCGCGTAATAAATTAGAAGAGCTAGATCTGAAAACTGATTTATACCGTCTGACCGTGCTATACGGCGCCTACACTTTTCTTTACTGCAATGAAAGCCGGTGTACAGTATCTGGCTGCGTGGGGTTCCAGGACGACAGGACGAAGGTCAGAAAAAATGCACAAAACAAAACAAATGCGAATCGCCAGGGCGACATATTTTCCAACTTTTTTGACAATTTTTATATCGCAGTGCAACATTATTTCTCAGTATGTCCCTACGCCATACATTTTCATTTTACTATCTATTTCCAGTATGTAACCGCGTCATTACTAGGTTGTTCTAGAAAGTTTGAGTGCATAACTACAAATAATTCCCCTCAAATAAATAAAAGTAGATCCGTACACAACTAGTACAGTACCACTTTCAAATAACGTCGTATTGGATCCTAATGGATCCTATTAGGATCCAAGTCACTGATTCACTACTATTGGAGTTATGATTTAATTGGAAATTAAATTTAGCCCAAATTCCAGACTTGGAGGCACTTAGGATTTGACTTGGATTTCATTAGGAATTTACTTGGAAATCGGCGCTTACTTTGATGTCTGGAAGGTGGACTGACTCAGACTACGCTTGTGCTGGTCTACTTCTTCTCTATCCTGTCAATCATTAAGTTGTATAGAATGGACTAGACTCGGCCTAAAGTTTGCGTGGTGTTCAGTTCATTACATTGAGGTATGGTTGTCGATGGAAGATTACACTCTTACTGTACCTTGTATTGCCAGCCTCTGACGTAAATAATATTTAAAATATAAACTCTAATAGATGAAATCCACACACATCCGCACATAGTTAACGTCCGTGGGCTGGTGGGCTCTGGAATAATTTAAAATCGTATTGAACTTATACAAATAAATGTAGGATCACATACTGTATTTATTACTATTGAACATATTTTGAGTAATAAAGAGTAAAACAAAATGTTTGTGTAATTATTAATAGAATAAATATTAGTTTATTTTAATTTATTAGTTTAATTAATAATTAGACATGGGCTAAAACTGGTTGACTAAATAAATGTATGTTATCCACGGGAAATTCATTTCCTATACACATTGACATATGTATACATACTGTATGTACCATACACACTTACTGATATTTTACTGATTATTGATAGTAACAATGTACCCCTAGATCCCTTCCTATAATAAATATTTTACTGAAACACACAAGTTCCGCATTTAAACATAACACCCACAAAGCACATTACACTCTTTTACACTCTCCAAGCAGATTCCGCAACATGTCACATTATTGTCACAATCCGTATCGCTACCACTACGAAAAATAATTGACATAACATCCTACCGGAATTAACAGACCCTTATGAGTTTAGTGGCGGTTTGTAACAAACTCAACCTCTTAGCATATTGATATTAATATTAATTATAAATTATATTTATTATACCATGGAAATGGTAAAATTGCCAAATCTAAAAAGTTCGCACAATAATTTAAATACAATTATTAAAAGTTTGACTTCCGAATATAATCAGTTGAGGCTCACTCAACGTGTTGGCGGGCCTATTTTACACAAGCGGCGATACCTTTACTGTGACGGGATCTATGAGATCCCGACCGGGTTAGACTTGTATGCGTCACCGTTCTGCTGGGCAGTCGTGCTAGTTCGCTTTGGCCGAAGGCCGTTGGGGAAAACAATAAGAGTTTCTGTTTTTTCTCAATATTGCTCAATTAACGATAATAGCACTATCAGTCAATCGGTAATGATACAGATGTAATAGCAGAAAATACACAGATTAATTGCTGATGTTAGTGGTGGTGACGGTCATTAACTATGACCGGTCTGCAATCAACTGACCGGTAAATCAGTAATGTAGGATAATATATGATTAACACACACGGATATTGATTTCACCTCTTACTGTACTTGGCCCTCTGTACCCAATGGATGCTTTCCTATCTCTAATCACGTGCTTCCCTCCCCGCTATTGGCTAATATACTAATTGTCACTTTGGCACTCCCTGTGAGTGTTTCCCCCGCTGCTAGCCTCTACTAGCTGTATTCCCTCAGAGGTGGTTTGACCTCTCACCTCTCTCTGTGGCTTTGGGGCTTGTGTCGCCCCCCCCCCCCCCCCCCCAATGTTGGTTATGAGACGAGATTAATATTGGTAATCTCGTATCCCCAACTTATTGGTAAAATCCCACTGGTCCCATTTTCTGGTGGGTAATGAAGTGGAATTGAATCCGCTTACACTCCCCCCCCATGCTATCTTCCCGGTGAGAAGATAGCATCAACCTTAAGTGCGCTTCAATTCCGCTGGAACCCAATCTAATATCGGGTGTGGGGTGGAGTTCTTTTCTCGGGGTCGGCTTTCCAGGCCGCCCCCCCTGGGTATGTTATTACTACCCCTCCTTGGTGCAATCGCGAGCTATGTTGCACCAAGGTATCTGGCGTCTCTACAATTGTGCTCTCTCTTCACACAATTTTTCGCAACCTCTCTCTGATCTCACTCTCGGACCCCTCTGTCCCTTACTCTCTCTCTCGTGGACCTCGTTGTCCCTTACTCTCTCTCTCTCACGGACCTTGTTGTCCCTTACTCTTTCTCTTACTGCTCGCACCCCACACTTGAATTGCACTCCTCTCACTCCTACGCATGTCAACACCTCCTCTCCATGCTTCCCCCCGTTCTCCTATACTCAGCCGATGATTGTTCGGCTGTCCGTCCCCTCCTGTCAGGCTCCCACATTCTCGTCAGTGTTTGATCAGGCACTTGAGAAATGGGATCCGTCTAGTGTCTCGTCCTCATGTCATAGTCAATTCGTCAATAAAGTATTTTTTTTATGTTCCCCCCTATCTCTGCTATTATCATATCTACCTTTCTACTTACTACAACTTCTAACTCTTATGGTACTACGTATCCTACTACTACTCCTATGGTATACCTATATACCATATTCTACTCTCTTACTATGTGGCGCTCTCGGTGCCCACAACTTCTAATTCCTATGGTACTATGTACCCTACTACTTCTATGGTATACCTACATACCATACTCTCTACTCTCTTACTACGTGGCGCTCTCGGTGCACACATCTTCTGACTCTCCCAGTACTATGTACCCTACTACTAATCTCGTGGTATGTCAATATACCACACTCCCTATTCTCTAACTTCTAACTCTCCTCTTACTCTTACTAACTTCTAAGTAACTTTCTAACTTCTTACTTCTTACTAACTCCTACTAACTTCTAACTAACTTTCTAACTTCTAACTTCTTACTAACTTCTAACTAACTTTCTAACTTTCTTCTATCTCGCTTCTTATTTTATTATTTGCTTATTATTTTTTTTATATTTTTGTGTGGGAAGGGCGTCTCTCCCTCATTTCCACCCCCTCAGTCCAACATATTGGACGACCAAACTCAAAGGTGCTCCTTCCAATAGCCAGCACTTTCCCACAGCCCTCCTGTAGGTCTTCCTATCTTTGGCTCCTATCTTGCCTCCTATTCTCACTTCCACCGACCGGACTCTTCCGTCCCCGTCGGGATAAGTATCTACCACTCTCGCTAGTCTCCATTGGTTATTGATAATTGTGTCGTCTGTGAAGATTATCAAGTCACCCTTCTTCAGCTCCCTATTGGTGTTTCTCCACTTACTTCACCTATGTAACGTCGGAAGATATTCCTCTACCCATATCCTCCAATACTCAGCACTTATTGCCTTGGCTACTTTCCAACTTTGACGGAAATGTATGTCATCTGGGTCTACACCCCGCATGTCGATGTTCGCCGGCCTCTCCATCAGAAAGTGTCCCGGTGTTAACACGTCCAGTGATTCCGGGTCGTCATTCTCCGGATATAGCGGCCTGCTATTAATGATTCCTTCGCATTTGGCTAGCACCGTTCTTAATATGTCCTCTGTGACAATGTGGGTGTTCATCAGCTTGGACATTAAATGATTAGAACTTCCAACAAGTCTCTCTACACATCCTAACGTATGTGGCGCTTTACTTGCTGTCTCCTCATGGCCGCCCTGACATCGTCTCCCTCTAGGATGTCAAAGGCCTCGGCCAACTCGTTCTCCACTCCACGAAGTTGGTCCCGTTAAACCGTGATTGTTCCCCCTTTGCGGTTTACAAATCTTTCTAAGGCATTAATAAATGCTGATGCCATAGCGTCCTGCGCAATTTCTATTCCTACCGCTCTCGTGTTGTTGCATACGAAGATAATGCCGTAGCGTTTCTTTGTGTGTCGCATCACCTTTATCTTAATTGGCCCGAACATGTCCATGCCGCAGTGCGCGTATGGCGGGTCGTGTTGTCTCACTCTATTGGCCGGTAATGGCACCATCTCCTGTACGGCCCTCTCCTTTCTCGTCCGTCAGCAGGTCTGGCACTGCCCCACTACCGCCTTCACCTTCTTTCTAAGTTGTGTGATCCAGAATGTCCTTCGTATCTCTGTGAGGGTCTGATTCGTGCCTCCGTGTAGTATCGACTAATGCGAGTCCCAAATGATCTGGTGGACTATCGGTGATTTATTAGGGATTATTAAGGGTTTTGGTGGGATAACTAAGCTGTTGTTGTTCACCACTCTGGAATTCATCACCAGAATCCCGTCGTCGTTCAACTGCGGGGACAGCGTGTTGAGTTCGCTGTCTCGACGAAGGTGTTGTTGCTTGCTGATTCTGAACACTTCGTTGGCGTACTTCTTTCCTTGCTCGTATCATATTGCGGCTTTAGCCGCTCCTTCCAGATCGACGGTTGGTTTCCTTTTGGCATCCTTGCCAACTCCCCTAAGGAAATCCCCGTAGGCCCTCCAATACACTACCAACTTCTTAGTCTTGTACCAGCTGGAGCTGTAACTGAGCAACCTGTCCGTCGGATTATCGCATGGTTATTCTGATTTCGGTGGCACTTCCTTGATCTCCCTCACCAACTGGCTGTATATCTCTTCCCCTCCTGAATCCTCCCACTCTTCTTCTGCTACTACTTCCTCTGAGCCCGGGTCCACCTTCCTCATTGGTGGCCAGGCTGATCTATCATTCAGGAAGTGTGGCCCGTGCTGCCACAACTCTTCCTTCTTTGAGAAAGTGTGGCGTGCCACGCCCCTCGATAACTATCTCCCTGTTAATATTGTTGTGTTCTAGAATATTTATTATAGTTTCATCGTATTGCCAAAGCGGCTCGGCTGGAGCCAAAGTTAATATGTAATGCAATAATTCACCTCAAATTTCTCAGCTATTTCATGAATATAATGAGTATTAAATCCTTGTCAAAATCCTTGACCTTTCTAGGTCAGTCGTCGCCCTTATCTCGTCTATCCTATTCGCGACGAAAATAGGGTATCTCGTCTTCTCGTTATGTAGCCACCCTAGCACTACCATGGAGTCCGTCCAGTAGTGTGTCTCCACTATGTTGGGTATAGTGTCCATCAAGTAAGCTGTGGCCCTTACTCCTAACCTCGCAGCTGTCAGCTCGAGTTTTGGCACTGACGCTGAATCTGGTGGCATCGACTTTGCTTTACTAAATGCAAGTCTGGGCTTATGAGCCCCCTTTCGCTGTACCAAATAAAGTGCCGCTCCATATGCTTCTAAAGATGCATCGGAGAACATGTGTAGATCCAGGTCCGTCATGTCTCCGTCCGGGAAATACACGCGTGGCATGCTATACGTCCCCATCTGCTCCAGACTCCCCGTCCACTTACTCCACTGTTTACTTATTTCTTCCGGGACCTCCGTATCCCACTCATCCTTTAACTTGTATACTTTCTTTAGTATCTGTTTCCCTGTGACTAACAATGGGGATGCTAGGCCTAGGGGATCGTATATCCTTGCTATGTATGATACAAAGCCCCACTTAGTGTGGATCTCTGCACCCTCTTGGCTCAGTTGATACTCCAACTCGTCTGTCTCATGGTTCCACACGATCCCTAGCGCCTTCTGCTGAGACTCCACTCTCTTGTTCACCATATCCTGTCCCTTTGCTGTTGTGGGGTTGTCCATGGTCGACTCTGGTCATTTGTCTTCTATGGCCTTCATGAATTCCTCGGAGCTGGACTGGAACTTAGTCAGGTTGAACCCAGATCCTTTTAGGATGTCGCGAACCTCGCGCCCTATCTCCAGTATTTCTTCAACCGTGTTTCCAGATCCCATCCCCATCGTCTACATAGAAACCACGTCGAATCATGTCGATCGCCTTCGCACTATACTCTCCTTCTTTGCCCTCTACCGTATCTCTCACAGCCATAGTCGTTGTAAATGAGGATGACTTGGCCCCCATGTTTTGCACCACCATTTTGTACATCGGTATCGCAGACGGTTCTTCGTCGCCGTTGTACCATAGGAAGCGCTGACTGTCGCTGTCCTCTTCTGTCACATGGACTTGGTTGAACATACCTCCAATGTCGCACGTGAAGGCTTGCCTCCCATTCCTGAATCTCAACAGGACCTCCATCCCCGAATTATATATGTTGGGGCCCTCCAGCAGATAGTCGTTTAGGCTCTTGCCATTCGTTTTGGCCGACGCGTTGACCACCATCCGCAGTTTACCCTTCTTTGGGTCTAGAGCCACGTGCAGTGGCAGATAGTAGGTTCTGTCCGTGTTTGGCTCGTCGACCGGTAACTCCACGGCCCATCCCTTCTCAACGTTTATCCTGATCGTCCTGTGGTTGTACTCGTCCTTCTCGGGGCTCCGTCTGAATGTCTGCTTCAGTTTGCGAAGCCTCGTGAGTACCATCCCTTTGTTGTCTGGCAATGGTAGTTTTGGTTGTTTTCACACCATTCCTATGGTGTACCGTCCCCCTTCGCACTTCATCGACTCTCTTTACGCTCTCTTCTACTGAGGTTCCGACCCCGGCCTCCTTCAATCCTTCGAAGTCCTGCTTCAGCAGCCGCTTAAGCTGCTCCTCTGCTCCTTCATCCTCCATCTCCCTCATTGTCCCTGCGAACATGCACCCTGATGTCTCCGACACCCTGAATGGAATTTTGGTTTTAATTGGGCTGCTAAGCGTCCATCCAAACGGCGTGAGAATCGCCATTGGATCGCACGCCTGTTCTCTCCGAATATGGTCCGTACTCTCTCGTGGGCCGTCGGACAATCCATTCCCATTATGATGGATATTTTCGGGACGCCCAGTTCCGGTATTGAGAAATCGATATTGTCCAGGAACCGGTATTGCTCGACCTCGATCCTATTGGGTCTCCTGGCGTTTATATTAATCAATTCTATAATCTGAATAGGGTCGATGGTCGCCCCATAATCACATCCTGGTGCTATTGCTGATATTTCGCACCTTCCCATCCCCATCTCCAGGACCTCATCCTTGCTCGAGATAGTAGTTACCGCCATCCTACTCGGCCTCGTTTGTAACCTTATCTCCTCGGCAACCCAATTCTCCACCAGCGTGAAGGCTGCTCCGCTGTCAACCAGCATCAATGTCGTAACCAATCGACCGCTTTCTCCCATCACCCTCACTGGTACCACCCTGAGTACTACCGTTCCCCTTATCTTCGCTCCTATGGTGCTTGTCGCCATTGTTTGTCCTTTGCCTTGACCGAATCTTATTGGTGTCTCCTTACACTCTTCAACCCTGTGTCCTCCTACCACACATCGGTGAAAAATTCCATTCTTATCAGCGTAGGCTATCCGATCTTGTTCGAGTAGCACCTGCCAATGCTTACAGTCCATGGTCTTATGGGTTCCATTTTTATGCAATTAACATTTGTATCCTGGTTTGTAACATTCCTTGTATAGCCCTACACGTATTGCGCGTAGATTCACATCTATCAGTTTAGTGTTTTGGTTATTTGGATTTGGCCTACTGGGTGTGTTGGGATTATATTTGTTCGTGTTATTATTTTGTCCCTGTTCGTGCCACGGTGTGGCCCTACTCCCAGCTATCTGTGGATTTGCAGCCCCTGTGTCGCCGCGTATGGTAGTGACTGTCTTAATTTTGGTAACGCATTTGCCGCACTATATTCTTGTTTCGGCCTGTTGTATTCGGTCTTTGGCGCCTTTCCCAGGCTATCCTCGCTGTAGACTAGGTCTGTGATTAGTTCTGCTTCGTAATTGAGGAAGTTCAACATTTCCTCTAGGCCTGGTTCCGCACCTTTCTTCTCCCGGGTGGAGAAGACGATCTTCCTCCACTTATTTCTTAGCCAGATTGGCAGTGCCTGCGCTATCGTGGTGATGTTATTCGATGCGTTGAGTTCGTAAGGCGCATCCAAGGTCTTCAGCACAATCAGCGTCTTTTCGACTTTATTCGCAAAAGTCTTGATGCTGAAGTCTTGAGGCTTGATGCCTGTAGGCCACCTGATGTTATTCCACTCAAGGTCTTCCGGATGATCTTGGCAGGGTGTCCGTACTCTCTGTCTAGGGCCCGCCATCCAGTCGTGAATCCACCCTCGATACCTTGATACTGCCTTACGATGTCGTACGCTGGGCCCCCTGTGTAAACTTGTAAATATTTTAGGCACTCCGCCTGTGTCAGATTCTTTGTTAATATTTCATTACTGTATATGCGTCGGAATTGCAGATATTCCTACATTCTGCTTCCATCGAATTTAAACGGCTCCACTGGTGGCAGCCCGATCCTGGACTTAAGGGCATCGATGAGTGTTGCCATTCCCATCGCCTGTACTTCTAGTGGGCTCGATGGATGCTGTACAGACTCTCCTGTTGCTGGGTGCGGTTCTATAGTGGTGGCCGGTGCCCCCCCCCCTTTTCCCCTAGGATATATATAGAGAGACTTTACCGGTACCACAGGACTGATCTGTACTATATAGATATTTGGTTTTATTATCTTGAGTCTGCATGTGTGCGGTAGCTAGCCACTTCTGACCGTCTGTTATTATTATCGAAATAACATTGATAGATACTTTAACATTCATACTTATTATTTTATATATATTTATATTATTTATTATTTATATTTATATATATTTAAGGAAAAATCGATTAGGGATTACCAGCAGCCCACTGACTACCACAGCCTTCGGCGCTTCCTTGGGATGATTGGATTTTATCGGCGATTCATTCCGTATTACACCGCGATTATACTGCCTCTCCAACGCCTCATAAGAGTGTCTCAGCCAAAGCGGGGCGGTTCATCCCCGTACGAGTGGACTTCAGCACATGACAAATCCTTCATTGCTATCAAGAACGCCCTGGTGGATGCAGTCACATTAGCCCACCCATCTAAAGATCCAGAGGTGGAACTCACTCTCACCACAGACGCATCATCCACAACAATAGCAGGTGTTTTACACCAAATCGTTAACAACAAACCGGAACCACTTGGCTTTTTCAATAAAGGCCTCAACGACCAACAATCAACTCTCTCAGCGTTCGACCGCGAGTTACTCGCCGTATACAAATCAGTCGAACACTTTCGCCACATAATCGACGGGCGCCGCGTAACAGTGTTCACCGACCACAAACCAATCGCCGTTGCATTTAGTCACAAATCACATGTTGGGAAAACACCTAAACAACAGCGCCAGCTCTCTTATATAAGCGAATTCATCACCGATATTCTACACATATCAGGGGCTGATAATGTAGTAGCCGACGCGCTATCTAGAGTCCCAGCCGAACCTCTATCAATTCACGCAGTCGAAACAGATACATGGGGCTTGAAAGAAATAGCCGAAGCTCAAACACGATGTGAAGAGATAAATAAGCTTCCCACCGATACATCAATCAAACTGAAATCATTTCAATTGAGAGATGGCTCCGTACTGTGGTGTGATGTTTCACAAGAATCGCCCAGACCATTTGTTCCCGTAAAACTCCGATCACAAATATTTAGTGAATTACACAACCTCAGCCACCCAGGCCGCAAAGCCACGACCAATTTAATTTGTTCTCGATTTGTTTGGCCCAGAATGCGAGGCGAAATAGCATTATGGTGTAAAGAATGTATGAATTGCCAGAGGAGCAAAGTCGATAAACACACTAAAGCACAATTCCAAGTATTCGATGAACCATCATCGCGATTCACCACAGTCCATATGGACATCGTAGGGCCTTTACCTATCTCCGAATCTCATCTCGGTAGTACTTCGCCTTACCGATACATCGTCACATTCGTAGACCGATATACACGATGGACAGAAGCAACTCCCACCGATAGTATTCTAGCGGAAGACATTGCTCACATCTTCGTCGATACTTGGTTCAGCCGGTTCGGAACACCACTTCAGCTGGTTACCGATCGAGGACCACAGTTCGAAAGCGCACTCTTTGCTGAAATATCTACGATTATCGGTTTCCACCGACTAAGGATAACAGCCTACCACCCACAGGCCAATGGTTTCATAGAACGCCGTCACCGAACCTTTAAAAGTGCTATACGAGCCCGCGGTACAGATTGGATCAGATCTCTTCCCCTGGTTCTATTCGGAATGCGCATTCATACTACGGATGAGTTCCCGAGTCCGTTCGAGATGGTTACTGGAACCCGCCCTTTAATACCCAGTTTAGCTCTCACATCGCAACGAGCCCATCTGTCTTCAACAGAAGCAAAAAACTTCCTAGGGAGACTACGCGAGAATATGGCAGAGATGGAATTTCGACCTCCGCGAGTACCGGCACAACAGCGAACTTACATGCCAGCAGGATTAGAAAGCTGCTACCGAGTTTGGGTTCGGGTAGATAGAGTGAAGCGCTCCCTAGAAGCCCCGTACACCGGCCCCTACGTTGTACTGGAACGACATCCCAAATTCTATGTTCTGCAGAATGGCAAGCACAAAGATACTGTGAGCATCGACCGATTAAAACCAGTTTACGAGGGTGTATCTAAACCAGTAAAATCGAGGAAGGAAGATATTACCGAAACTCAGACCAATGGTCCGGTCTCAAACCATCCACGTCCAAAACCCACCAAAACAGTCAGTTTTGATGATAACGTACTGTACTGTTCATGACTATCGAGTAATACGTAACCTAGCAGCAATTCGTTTTTTTTTTAGTTATTGTTTTATAATTCGTTTAGGATTTTACCATATTATTTGCTTTGTGTTTGTTATATTGCACGCTCCGCGTCTAGGCGGGGGAGTCTATAGTGGTGGCCGGTGCCCCCCCCCCCCCCCCCCTTTTTCCCCTAGAATATATATATAGAGAGACTTTACCGGTACCACAGGACTGATCTGTACTATATAGATATTCGTTTTATTATCTTGAGTCTGCATGTGTGCGGTAGCTAGCCACTTCTGACCGTCTGTTATTATTAT
>JAUCBJ010007276.1:0-20927 GCA_032718475.1 Nemertoderma westbladi
TGTATAATTATTGTGAATATTTGGTGTATATTGATTTGGGGAAGCCCAAAATTATTCTTAATCAGGTTTTCAACTATAGGAAGTTACATTAAAGAGTATATCCAACTAATGCAGCTTTTCTCAACCGCAAACATGCATCTTAGAAATATTCCCTCCCCACAATCAATATCCGGTGACTGGCCGGGGCTCGGTGGTCTGTTAAGTCACGTCTCCAGCATCGGCGTTTTTCCCCCTGGTGTAGGAATAACGGCAACACAAAGCAGAAATGAATTATTAAGAAGACACAAAATGCACAATATATATTAATTCTTCCTTGGTGAACCTATCTATTGAATAGTCATTCATCGATTTTAAGTGATTTCTTTTGCTACCCTAACACGCCACGCGCTAACAGGTTGCGGTTCAACATCAACATATTGCATTTTCTTGGACACTAGAACACAGGTAATTTCGCGCAAATCTATAACACCACATACATTGCCAATATAGCAAAAATTTTACCCACTCCGACTTCTACAATCAAAAAAATATAAATTTGCTAAAAATCTAACAACAGGTTTTATAGAACCCAAGATGCTACTACAACAATAATGAAACGCCTGAAAATCATAATCTTCGGGTGAAGAAAGTCCCCAACGCACTCTATGTATGTAATAGATTTTCAGGTGAGTCAAAATTTAATTATTGCCTAAGATTAACTTACCCAACAATTCCCCTCTTTTCCATTGTATGTCTTTCACAAGGGAACATTTGTAATTAAAGTTATACCCAGATGTGTAGCTTGCTCGACCCAGGGTAAGAATACACATCCTAACTAAGGGCGGGTTCCATTTAAATTGGAAATTAATACGCGTACGGGTTTGGGTCAGTACTTAGTCTCAAATTAAATTTCACACAAAAGTTTGCACAAATATCTACGATATACTGTAGACCCACAACAGATTGGCATAATAATAAGATATCGTCCGCATACGCCAAACATCCATAAAATAAATTACTAATATAACAACCTACTTTAGTTGATTTGAGCCTACGAATTAAAACATTTTAATACTATATTATTTATTGTCCTGTTAAATAAAAAGCAATTAAGCAAATATAGCTTGGCGCACCAGAACAACATAACAGCTGAGCAATCACATATTTAATATAAATCTTACTTTAAAATTTTAAATAAATAAATAAAATATGAGGGACGATATCAAAATATAACATAAAGATCTTCATTTATTTCAAAATTATCAGCTACTGTCCCTAAATAATTATTATAAACAAAACAGTAAAATTAGAGATCTAAGAAGGTGTGAAAATATACATTCATATGATTTTAGCACAGTCATTACGAACTTACATAAGGTAACGGGATTTTTATCCGAATTCATAAGGGCAGCAGCTATAGATGGAAAGTTTATTAATTTGAATGATTTACGAAGATTTTCCGTATTTGGGTAGTTGATTGTAGCCTGAGTTTCATCCTGCACAGGGTTGGAATTACAGACACTACAGAGGCATCTTTCACGCAGTATTCTAGCCCAGCATCCTGTATATTATGGGGCGGCTCGATAGACGAAGAAGTAAACAGTATCTTTAGAGGAGAATCCTCTAAACCGGAGTTTATATATCGACTGAGGAAGATATGACGCTTGTGCTCAATCAGAGCGAGCATCCATGTATGTTAAATCCAACTCGACTAGAAACCAAATGTTACTCGTTGAAATCCGAACTCCCAGTAAAAGCTTGACACCTTTCATATACAGAGATCTTACATCTTTGGAAGAGCACAAAAGCCAGGCCTCGCACCCATAATACATACATAATCCATTAATTAGGCAAGGGTGAAAGATCTTGAGTTTGAGCTGAAATGGCATATTAAAATTATTATAAAAAATTATAATTATATAAGTAAACTTTACCACATGGGACGATTTCTATTTAATGTGAGGAGCAAGATCGGCTTCACAATTTTTACCATCAGTAAAACTAGCACCAAGGTACACATATTCACTACAGTAATTAATAGAAACATTACCTAGTAAAAATGGACTGATGTTGCTACTGATACCATTAAAAACTAGAAGTTTTGATTTCTTTATATTTATGGATGTATTAAAAATTTAACAGAATGTCTAGTTTTTCTTTACATAATTTCCTATAAGTGGCGAGTATAATAGTATCATCCATAAAAAGTTGGCAATGTAATATATATTTTTTATATATATTCCTCATATTTTATTTATTTATTTATAATTTTAAAGTAAGATTTATATTAAATATGTGAAAAAGTAAAAAAAAAAAAGGAAATTTTCTTCAGCCGCTAGGCCAGGATTTACGCACAAAGTCTGACGACTTATTTCCAGTGCGGTCCCCCCAGAACTTTACTCCCCAAAGGAAACTCCAGTACTGTACTCATTTAGCAGAGATGCGCCCTGGATGGTCCCTTTAAAGCATTCGTGCCGAAACGAAAACTGCCCTGGCCCATGTGATGATCGAAGCCACAACCTACGGGAGATGTGAATTAAATGCAACCACTACACCAAGGTGGAACCATGTGATGTGATTGCTCAGCTGTTACATTGTTCTTGTGCCCCAATCTATATTTGTTTAATTGCTTTTTATTTAACAGGACAATAAATAATATAGTATTAAATGTTTTAATTCGTAGGCTCAAATCAACTAAAGTTGGTTGTTATATTAGTAATATATTTTATGGATGTTTGGCTTATGCGGATAATATCTTATTATTATTCCCAAGAAAATGCAATATGTACCTGTTATATATAATATAACCAACCTGTTACCGTGGCGTGTTACGGTAGCAAAAGAAATCGCTTAAAATCGATGAATGACTATTCAATAGATAGGTTCACCAAGGAAGAATTAATATATATTGTGCATTTTGTGTCTACTTAATATTTCATTTCTGTGTTATTCTTTCTGATATACGTATTATTACCATCGTTTTCGTTATGCTACAGTTACTGTTAATCCTACATTTACATATGCTGTATTTATACTGTTTATTTTATAATATACGAAATGAATAAAATAAATAGGTCTAATGGTACTTTTAATTTTATTGGTATAAGATAAAAATATAGGCCAGATTGTTAATGATTGAAGTATATAACCCTCAATAACTATATATTTGTATTTAATGCAAATAAATCCCAATATAGTCAGGTCGGGTTCCCAGATCCTGCTACCACTATGGCAGTAATGTGGTACTACCTGTAACTCTCAGCCCAGTAGGGCAGGCCCGATAAGCATAGCCTATTCATTATTTAGTTGATCAAGAGTGGGTTGGTTTTAGTCCCATCAACTAAATAAGTCATATGAAGGCTATAGCGCCTAGGGCACCATTGAAAGGCAAAGGCTTGATAAGCATCTGCAATAGAGATGATACATGCCATGCCCTGTCTATACTGGATACTCCTCTACCAGTGTTAGGTAACCTAACCCAGGAGGCACACTTGGTTCAAGGTGTAACAAAAGGACCCCTACAGTCGGCAGCAGGGCTGTAGGCCATGGATGGCAGAAGGTAATCAACCAACGGCTAGACATGCTGACAAGGTCGGCGGAAGGTAATCAACCAACGGCGACCTACTGCGAAGACACTTGTAGAAGTTGTGCCGCAAGCAGTTTACTCTCGCAACTGAAAGATATGAGTAAACCCTCCAGGAGAAATACCGGCTCAGTCGTCGCCCGGGTCAATAAGGACCGCGTCCCTCAGTGGTACACAAGGCTGGGGTCGATAAATTGGCTACTGGAACAGAAGACAGAGAAGAATGAAGAACCAACCTGTTGAAATGTAAAAAGACACTAAAGATTGCTACAATGAACGCACGCACGCTGAAAGCACTTACCAAACAGGGTGACATGGTCGCTCTGGCAATGGATTATAATATCGACATCATCTGCATCCAAGAACATCGGATTTGTCATGAAGACAATGCCATGAAGTACAATGACATTGGAAATTGATGGACGTTAGTAACGAGCAGTAAGAAACTCGGCCAATGCATAAATTGGTGTAGTAGGAATTCTGCTAAGCCCATTTGCACTTAAGACCCTGAACAACATTGAATCTATAAATTCCAGGGTTATGATCGCAACATTTGATGGGAATCCCAAGGAAACAGTTACTTGTTGCTACAGTCCAACAAATGCCTCAGAGCCAGAACAAGCAGTCAAGTTTTATGAAGAACTGACTGGACATTCCGAAACACAATGTTAAAGTCATTGTTGGTGACCTGAATGCGCAAATTGGCCGAGAAGACATCAAGGGTTACTTACACCTATAACGCCACTTCTAACAGAAATGGGTACTTACTTACTTACTTACCCCAAACATCGAGATCAGCCCTAGAAGGAAAATATATGACAAGACACTACCTATAGAAACAGGGGACTTCACACCAGTCGAACTCCAAAGAAGCATTAAAAGCATGTCCAATAATAAAGCGAGTGGATTAAATGAAATCCCAGCGGAGGTATGGAAAACCAGAGTGCTAAACAGACCATTATTGAATGTTTGCAACCAGATGCTGTAAAGGATGTTTATACAGTAGAAGTTCAAAACCGTTTTGAAGCACTTCAGTCAATGGATGAAGACCAATCCACTGATTCAATATACCAGAATATAATAACAGCCCACAAGGAATCAGCTAAGAGGCATATCCCCCAGAAACCCAAACGAAAACAGTATGTGCCATGGCAAAACTCTGAGGTTACTTGTAAGAGAGATGATCTTAAGATAGCCTAAAAAGTTAAAACCAAACAACCAACAACCGAAAACATTAACAAGGTTGAGAAAGCTAAGGACGATCTTAAATTGGCCTACAACATCAGCCAGGAAAAGTACATACAGGATAAAACTGAAGCAATTACAACTGCTCACATACAGCAACAATCAAGACACAGAATTGTGACACAGAAGCGCAGGTACTCTCACCAGATGGTGAAACTGAGTTTTTCTCAATCCTGGCTGGCGTACTGCAAGGTGACACATTAGCACCATTACTATTTGTAATTGTGCTGGATTACGCAATGAGGACGGCCACAAAGGGTGAAGATCTGGGATTCACACTTCAAGAACGCAGAAGTAGTAGATATCCGGCAACTACAGTCACAGACACCGACTTTGCGGATGACATCGCCCTGCTCTCTAATACGCTAGCAGATGCACAGCTTCTACTAAATAAAGTGGTGAGTGCTGCTAAGGAGGTTGGATTGCATATAAATGCTACCAAGACCGAATTCATGACCTTTAATGTTGATGGAAACTTGACAACCATTGATAATAATCAACTAAGGAAGGTCGATGACTTCCAGTACCTTGGATCATGGATAGAGAGTAGCAAAAAGGACATAGAAGTTAGGAAAGCAAAGGCTTGGGTAGCTCTATCAAAAATGGATACCATCTAGAAATCAGATCTCTCCAGGCACCTGAAGACTAAGTTCTTTCGAGCCACAGTGGAAAGTGTATTTTTATACGGGGGTGAGACCTGGACACTGACTAAATCACTTGAACAACGAATTGATGGTTGCTACACAAGACTACTAAGGGCAACCCTAAACATCAGCTGGAGACAACACATGACAAACGCCGAGCTTTATGGTACAATACCACCTGCATCAACCACCCTCCGTGAACGCAGATTAAGATTCAGTGGGCACTGCTGGCGAAGTAAAGACGAGGTCATACCAGATCTACTTCTCTGGCAACCAACTCATGGAAAGCGTAGTCGTGGACGACCGGCCATAACATATATAGATCAACTTGAAAGGGATACTGAACTTGGGAGAAACGAAATTGCGACAACTATGGAGAATCAGGAAGCCTGGAAGGATCTCATTTCCACTGCCCGAGTTCGCTCAACCTAGTAGTAGTAGCAACCAGATGTTAAAAGGGAAAAAGTCCGAGTCTGTCTGAGTTCGCGAGGTCTGAGAACTGTCCGAGTTCGCTCGACCTAGTAGTAGTAGTAGTATTTAATGCAGCTGCCATGCATCATGCCGAGCCAATAGTAGTAGTAGTAGATGTGTTTAAACAGATGAGGCATCGCGCAGATGTAAGTCCAGGCGAGCCTATCGGTAATTCTCAGTGTAAAGGTACAAATAGTGGACGTGGACCTAGACAGTCGCCTCCTTGTGGTGTGTTGAGTAGCCTACATGTGTAAAAAAGTTGTGTTCCATTTCATCAAAGATTGACTGACTTAATAGCGTTCAAAAATTTTCAATGACAACGACGATGACAGACGATAGGGGGAAGGGGGTGGGGGAGGGGGCAGACACACTATAACAACTTGCCACACAGTGAAGCACCACAATAAACTAGAATCAAATACGTTTCTATATTTTAATAATGGGGTTTATGGTAACATTGATTGACCATTTTGGTTACTCTTTGGAAAGACATTATTTTGTAATTTCTAGCACGTATTTACTGTGCTGTGATGTATTCTAACAGTATCCCATAGCCCACTGATGTCGTCTAGTTTGTTGAAGTATTTTATAAATATATAATATTATGTGCATGTTCCATCACCTTCACAAAATATAATTAATTCATTCGGCATTCAAAATTATTTTCTAATTCAAAACTGCGCCCGATCATACATTTCATTTGCATTGTTTCAGTAGCCACACATCAGGATTATACTTGACTCTCCCTATGGATCTAATTACATGAAAATCTGATTATTATAATCCTTCAGGATTAACTTTAAAACGTATCATCTTCACACAGAATGTATGTACCCTACAGCAGTTATGGGCAATGGGATGCAGAACCAGATACTTTTAGTTTATTAGGCTTCATAGTTATAATTAATTATTCTATGCCTAAACGTTAATCTATTTTATTATATCAGCATCACGATTAACCACTCAGGCCAGTATTTCATTGATGTTGTTTAATATGTGATGATGTGTCCCAATATGAATGGTGAGGTTTACTCACCTCATGTCGCATAACATACCGCTATCAGTATCAATAGATTCATTCAAAAATTTGTACCAAAAACCAGATTAAAATAGGCAACCAGATAGAGAAGGTAACAAAAGGTGAATCCAGTGAGGGATTGTCTGATTGGATTGATTGCAATTTTATTTTGTGTATGCAACACATTGAATACGAATTTATTAAAGGTATAAGCCGGGCAGCATCGCGTGGATAAAACCTCAATATAAAGTCGAACGGTCGGGATCTGGAGGCCAACACGGATGCCGTCACACTCTGTCACAATATGTCAGGAATTTTGTACACCCCCCCCCCCCCCCCCCCACGCCACCTTGAACGTCACAGTCACAAAAATAACCATATAGTTAATAAAAAATGTTAAACTTAAAATTATTTTGTTAAAACCACTGTAGTTCTGGTACCGGTATCGGTATGAGTATATTTAGTAATATTTTATTATGGGGGGGGGGGGGGGGGGGGGGTTGTCACGTGTTGTTTAGTGATGATCACTGATGTTTAGTGCTGCCCTTAGTAATCTTGTGATATTATAGTTTATTATGGTGTGATAATTATGGTTTATTGTCAGAAATGGAAAAAATGAGAAAGCGCGTCACTGGGGGTTGAACCAGCGCTATACGTACGTTTCAGCCTATCAGGCCTCATCAGTAGCGCTAACCAGTTCAGCCACTTGCCCCCGACATTCACTCTCCCACCCAATCCACTAATCCACAGGCAGTCTTAAGTTGCATATCCTATCTCTAACAGTGGACCTACCGGCCTCAAATATGTTAGAGTGAAACAGGAGGGAAGTACAAATAAATAAATATTCAGCTAGAGTATTGCTGCCAGGTGATATTAATAAATGAATTGGAGTTGAGCTGTTAATGAAACTGCAAAATAAAGGTGTGATATTATGGTTTTGTTCAGAAATGGAAGAAGTTAGAAAGCGCGTCACTGGGGGGTTGAAACAGCGCTATATGTACGTTTCGGCCTATCAGGCCTCTTCAGTAACGCTAACCAGCTCAGCCACTAGCCCCTGACATTCACTCTCCCACCAACATTTTTTCCATTTCTGAACAAAACCATAATATCACACCTTTAATGACAGTTGCATTAACAGCTCAATCCAATTCACTTAGTAATCTTGTGCAACTTGACCTTAGTTATTTACAAATAAGTGCAATGTTCCACAAATGGTGTTTATTAAATCGAAAGAAGGTGGTGTAGGCCTAGCTCAGTTGTTTTGAGTGTTGTAGGTTCGAGCCCTGCCAGTGTCCAGGGTCTGTCATCCCATGGCATCGATAAAATGAGGACCAGTTGAAATAATCGGAGCAAATAATCAGTAGCGCCCACACCAACCCTCAGGTAGCAGCTATCAAAAAAGTCTTCAGGCCGCCTCTGGCTTCAGCCCACTGTTTTATTTGCTTGCTCCCAAATAGAAAGATAGCAAACCCATATTACTTTCTCTCAGTCATTCCTCAACGAAATTCATAATTTCATACGTATTTTGAACCCCTGCAACACTCACTACAATCAGTCAAATCTGCTAATCAACTAGCAAGAAGGTTATTGACATTGTGTGCGCTAAAACACGCCGACAACCCGCGACATCGCGGGGTGTGAACTAAGGGGATTCTTTGTGGGGGTTGGGGGGGAAGGGTAAGGTTTATAGAGCCACACTTTGGTTAGGATGGGGACGTGGGGGACTACAGAGGCGCCAGCGAGATCAGCCGACAACAAAGGTGGGGCCGTTAGCTGACAGTGTCTGACAGAATAGAGTGGTAGGGATGTAGGTAAAATAAATATGGTACGGCAATAAAATAAAAACATAAGGTTATAATTAAACAATCATATAAAGTTCTGTATATTTACGTACTTAAGGTTATCATGGTTTATAATACAATGTTACAATTAGTAAAAATATTATTACAATATAGTGAACATAATATAAATAATTAAGGCATAATAATAATCACATAATCAACCGCAATTTAAATTGCCCAAACTATGTCGCTAAAATAATAATAATATTAAAAAACATCCTTCTGCTTGGCTGGGGTTTCGTAGGCTACTGAAGAAATGATACCCAGAATATCGGTTTATATACAACAAATCCAACCCAATGTTATCTACTGAAAATGTGTTAATTAATAACCAAGCAATAAACTGCACTGTTACTCCTACAAACATTCGGGCTGGCTATAACCAGTTTGACCTTTATGACAATAGAGGAACACAACCGAGTGGATCTATCCACATAAAGAACTATAGTTACAACAACAAGCGAAGCAAACACACCACAAAGGCAATCCAATATACCCACCCCACTCCCAAAAGGAAAATATATCGGCCCCCAGATTACTCCTACAACCAACAGAGGCTACAACCCAAAATAATCTCCATTTTTCCTAAAAATGTTCTAGAACAAAATATTTATCAAAATTGGTAGCTTACAAGTGTTCTATTAAGCACCATTTTCGTTAGGAAAAGTTGTATATAGATTCCCAAAAGTTATATATAAAATTTCCAAAAGTTGTATTAAAAGCTATATAAAAATTCCCAAAAGTTATATAAAAATTCCTATTTATTATTAAATTCCGCTGGTATTTTGTAGATCCTAACTATATATGGCAACTATACTATATATACACTATATATCTCTTCTTAAACTTTTCTATAGCTTTTCGAAATTTTTATATAACTTTTGGGAATTTTTATATAACTTTTGGGAATTTTTATATAACTTTTGGGAATTTTTATATAACTTTTGGGAATTTTTATATGACTTTTAATACAACTTTTGGACATTTTATATATAACTTTTGGGAATTTTTATACAACTTTTCCTAACGAAAATGGTGCTTAACATTTATTGCATTAACATTGCTTTTAATTTCACAACAAAATAATGTCAAAAAACTAAATATATCGAATACCACACATAGAATCGATCTGAAATTTTGTAACGCGATTATGAACCACCAAAGCAATGTACTTGCAAAATTTCATCAAAATCGCCAGGCAGGAAATGCCTGAAACTGGATAATTATCAGTCAGTCAGTCAGTCAGTCAGTGTTATATATCCTGAGATTTTTACAGTAAGTATCCCGCTGTCAATTCTTACAGTAATCAAGTCTAACGACTTGCTAAAAAGTTGTATATAGATTCCCAAAAGTTATATATAAAATTTCCAAAAGTTGTATTAAAAGCTATATAAAAATTCCCAAAAGTTATATAAAAATTCCTATTTATTATTAAATTCCGCTGGTATTTTGTAGATCCTAACTATATATGGCAACTATACTATATATACACTATATATCTCTTCTTAAACTTTTCTATAGCTTTTCGAAATTTTTATATAACTTTTGGGAATTTTTATATAACTTTTGGGAATTTTTATATAACTTTTGGGAATTTTTATATGACTTTTAATACAACTTTTGGACATTTTATATATAACTTTTGGAAATTTTTATACAACTTTTCCTAACGAAAATGGTGCTTAACATTTATTGCATTAACATTGCTTTTAATTTCACGACAAAATAATGTCAAAAAACTAAATATATCGAATACCACACATAGAATCGATCTGAAATTTTGTAACGCGATTATGAACCACCAAAGCAATGTACTTGCAAAATTTCATCAAAATCGCCAGGCAGGAAATGCCTGAACCTGGATAATTATCAGTCAGTCAGTCAGTCAGTCAGTGTTATATATCCTGAGATTTTTACAGTAAGTATCCCGCTGTCAATTCTTACAGTAATCAAGTCTAACGACTTGCTAATAAATCTGGTAAATGGGCACCCAAGGTGTATTAATGCCATTTATTTGCACTTGCACTTTTGTAACCCATGCAATGCAATATTGTCCCATAATTCTAAATAAAATGCTCATGCAACATGCAATATTTTTACTCTCGACTTTTTTCAACACTCGATATTTTTCAACACTCATTATTTTCGATATTTTTCATCTCGCGTTATATTTATTGTGACATCAAAAATATAGCTACAATGTAAAATGTAACAATTTAAGAATAAAACATTTTTTTATATACATTATACATATATATATATATATTACATATATATATTACATTATATATATACATTATACATATATACATAATACATTATATGAGCTATCCTATTCATGATGTTGTCATGAATAGGATAGCTCATATAATGTATTATGTCTATATGTATAATGTATATATATAATGTAATATATATATGTAATATATATATATATATGTATAATGTATATAAAAAAATGTTTTATTCTTAAATTGTTACATTTTACATTGTAGCTATATTTTTGATGTCACAATAAATATAACGCGAGATGAAAAATATGTTACGATGTTACGATGTTACAATTAGTAAAAATATTATTACAATATAGTGAACATAATATAAATAATTAAGGCATAATAATAATCACATAATCAACCGCAATTTAAATTGCCCAAACTATGTCGCTAAAATAATAATAATATTAAAAAACATCCTTCTGCTTGGCTGGGGTTTCGTAGGCTACTGAAGAAATGATACCCAGAATATCGGTTTATATACAACAAATCCAACCCAATGTTATCTACTGAAAATGTGTTAATTAATAACCAAGCAATAAACTGCACTGTTACTCCTACAAACATTCGGGCTGGCTATAACCAGTTTGACCTTTATGACAATAGAGGAACACAACCGAGTGGATCTATCCACATAAAGAACTATAGTTACAACAACAAGCGAAGCAAACACACCACAAAGGCAATCCAATATACCCACCCCACTCCCAAAAGGAAAATATATCGGCCCCCAGATTACTCCTACAACCAACAGAGGCTACAACCCAAAATAATCTCCATTTTTCCTAAAAATGTTCTAGAACAAAATATTTATCAAAATTGGTAGCTTACAAGTGTTCTATTAAGCACCATTTTCGTTAGGAAAAGTTGTATATAGATTCCCAAAAGTTATATATAAAATTTCCAAAAGTTATATTAAAAGCTATATAAAAATTCCCAAAAGTTATATAAAAATTCCTATTTATTATTAAATTCCGCTGGTATTTTGTAGATCCTAACTATATATGGCAACTATACTATATATACACTATATATCTCTTCTTAAACTTTTCTATAGCTTTTCGAAATTTTTATATAACTTTTGGGAATTTTTATATAACTTTTGGGAATTTTTATATAACTTTTGGGAATTTTTATATAACTTTTGGGAATTTTTATATGACTTTTAATACAACTTTTGGACATTTTATATATAACTTTTGGGAATTTTTATACAACTTTTCCTAACGAAAATGGTGCTTAACATTTATTGCATTAACATTGCTTTTAATTTCACAACAAAATAATGTCAAAAAACTAAATATATCGAATACCACACATAGAATCGATCTGAAATTTTGTAACGCGATTATGAACCACCAAAGCAATGTACTTGCAAAATTTCATCAAAATCGCCAGGCAGGAAATGCCTGAAACTGGATAATTATCAGTCAGTCAGTCAGTCAGTCAGTGTTATATATCCTGAGATTTTTACAGTAAGTATCCCGCTGTCAATTCTTACAGTAATCAAGTCTAACGACTTGCTAAAAAGTTGTATATAGATTCCCAAAAGTTATATATAAAATTTCCAAAAGTTGTATTAAAAGCTATATAAAAATTCCCAAAAGTTATATAAAAATTCCTATTTATTATTAAATTCCGCTGGTATTTTGTAGATCCTAACTATATATGGCAACTATACTATATATACACTATATATCTCTTCTTAAACTTTTCTATAGCTTTTCGAAATTTTTATATAACTTTTGGGAATTTTTATATAACTTTTGGGAATTTTTATATGACTTTTAATACAACTTTTGGACATTTTATATATAACTTTTGGGAATTTTTATACAACTTTTCCTAACGAAAATGGTGCTTAACATTTATTGCATTAACATTGCTTTTAATTTCACGACAAAATAATGTCAAAAAACTAAATATATCGAATACCACACATAGAATCGATCTGAAATTTTGTAACGCGATTATGAACCACCAAAGCAATGTACTTGCAAAATTTCATCAAAATCGCCAGGCAGGAAATGCCTGAACCTGGATAATTATCAGTCAGTCAGTCAGTCAGTCAGTGTTATATATCCTGAGATTTTTACAGTAAGTATCCCGCTGTCAATTCTTACAGTAATCAAGTCTAACGACTTGCTAAAAAGTTGTATATAGATTCCCAAAAGTTATATATAAAATTTCCAAAAGTTGTATTAAAAGCTATATAAAAATTCCCAAAAGTTATATAAAAATTCCTATTTATTATTAAATTCCGCTGGTATTTTGTAGATCCTAACTATATATGGCAACTATACTATATATACACTATATATCTCTTCTTAAACTTTTCTATAGCTTTTCGAAATTTTTATATAACTTTTGGGAATTTTTATATAACTTTTGGGAATTTTTATATGACTTTTAATACAACTTTTGGACATTTTATATATAACTTTTGGGAATTTTTATACAACTTTTCCTAACGAAAATGGTGCTTAACATTTATTGCATTAACATTGCTTTTAATTTCACGACAAAATAATGTCAAAAAACTAAATATATCGAATACCACACATAGAATCGATCTGAAATTTTGTAACGCGATTATGAACCACCAAAGCAATGTACTTGCAAAATTTCATCAAAATCGCCAGGCAGGAAATGCCTGAACCTGGATAATTATCAGTCAGTCAGTCAGTCAGTCAGTCAGTGTTATATATCCTGAGATTTTTACAGTAAGTATCCCACTGTCAATTCTTACAGTAATCAAGTCTAACGACTTGCTAATAAATCTGGTAAATGGGCACCCAAGGTGTATTAATGCCATTTATTTGCACTTGCACTTTTGTAACCCATGCAATGCAATATTGTCCCATAATTCTAAATAAAATGCTCATGCAACATGCAATATTTTTACTCTCGACTTTTTTCAACACTCGATATTTTTCAACACTCATTATTTTCGATAATTTTCATCTCGCGTTATATTTATTGTGACATCAAAAATATAGCTACAATGTAAAATGTAACAATTTAAGAATAAAACATTTTTTTATATACATTATACATATATATATATATATTACATATATATATTACATTATATATATACATTATACATATATACATAATACATTATATGAGCTATCCTATTCATGACAACATGGTTATATTCCAGAAAAGTTACATGAGTATTTAAATTTAAAATCAGTGAAGGAAATGGCATCTGTTCCATGCTCGAACAATTTTTGGACTACACTCCCTCCCCCCTATCTGACTCGGCAAAAAAGCACCCCCCAACCCCAACTATTAGTAACATTAGTAACGCGGAGGTCCGGCCACTAGAGGCCAGTTGAATTACCAGACACAATCGGCCTCACAGGCGTCAGTTATCTCCTGACCGGCTGCCTGTCTTACCCCCTACTGGAGAGACAGCACCCAACAATTCTTTGAGTCCCTTTCCTGATGACCTTTCTGGCCCAAACCCTGGGTCACCAGGGAGGCCAGATTGTGAGGGGGAGAGGGATTCTGGAGTTGGAGGCTACTCTCATGTTCCACCCCGACCAACAAAGCCATTGGTGAATCTGAGGCAAGTCACTCAGCAAACAGTAAACACCCTACCACTCGGGTCCCCAATCCGACAAGGTGAGCTGACTGCCTTGGCAGATAAATTTTCTCTTAGCGCAGTGGGTGTTCAAGAGCACCGAATGCAGACTGGACATACTGATGAGGTTCTGATTAAGGATATGGGGGTGGTTGGCGACTCGCCCTCGCATCAGCAGATGATAGTGGCAATGGTGGTATTGGTCTATTGATGAATCCAACTGCACATCCAGCATTGGACAAAATAGACCAAATCTCTAACCGCATCATCCGTTGCCACTTCTCATGTTCTGGGAGACTGGCTAAGAAGTTTCCTAATGTGGTTCTGATTGTGTGCTACTCTCCAACTAGTGTTGCCCCTGTAGAGGAGGTGGAAAATTTCTACCACAATCTACAAGCAGCTACTGATGGAGTGGATCAGCATGCATTCTTAACATTCCTGAGAGACTTTAATGCAAGTCTGCATCAATCACCTACATCGCCCTGGGTCTATAGCAATAGTGTTAACGGAAATTCTGTCCATCTCCAGGATTTTATCTCTGGAAATGGATTGTTTTCGGCTGGAACTCAGTTCAAGAAGCGAACTGGAAAGCTATGGACTCATAGTGGACCCACTGGTCACAAGTCCCAGATAGACCATATTCTGTTTCTTAGGAAATACAGGAGCTCTATACAAGACTGTAATGCATTTACACTTCGACCCTTCTCCAGTGATCACTGCCTTATTGTGGCCAAGGTAAGACTTAGTCTAGGTGCTAGCAGAACAACGAAATCTGCCTTGCCGCGGCCTGACTTGTCCTCTCTGTTGCAACAGCCAAGTGTGAGATCCAGCTTCACATTACAGCTGAGCAACAGGTATGAGGTTCTTGCCTCTGAGGCGTCAGATCACTGTGAGGGCTATACTGCCTTCACAGAAGCAGTTAAGTTAGCAGCTGCAGAAACAGTTCCTGTATACCCTCGAAACAGGAAAAGGGCCCCCTGGACTGACAACTAAATTCAGAAGTGCCGAAATGACCTATATAAGGCGCAGAAAGAGTCCCGACTCAAACAGACTACAGTGGCCAAGAATGCAGTTAAGGCTGCATCTAGGTCCCTGAACAGGCAGTACTTTGTTAATCTACAGGAGCTAATAAACCAACAGGTTGATGCCATCAATGATGCTGACGACAGCAGGCAATCATCCCATGTATGGAAATCGATCAACTTGCTTACTGGGCAGAAAAGCCAATCAACCACCAAGGTTAAGGCTGAATCACCAGCCGATCGCCCCAATGGTTGGAAGGCCCACTTTGAAAAGCTCCTCAATAATGACAGGGTATTGCCTGATAACTTTATAGAAGTAAAAGCGTCTGAGTGTACTTCCAGATATTCCCATTGGCGATATCTCCTTTGCAGAAGTGAAGGCTGCTGCAAAGAGCATTAAGACCAATCGTGCCAGTTGAGTATATGGTGTTCCCCCTGAGGTCTTTAAAATACCCGAGTGTTTAAAGCTCATACTACTACTAGGTCGAGCGAACTCAGACAGTGGAAATGAGATCCTTCCAGGCTTCCCGATTCTCCATAGTTGTCGCAATTTCGTTTCTCCCAAGTTCAGTATCCCTTTCAAGTTGATCTATATATGTTATGGCAGGTCGTCCAGGTCTACGCTTTCCATGAGTTGGTTGCCAGAGAAGTAGATCTGGTATGACCTCGTCTTTACTTCACCAGCAGTGCCCACTGAATCTTAATCTGCGTTCACGGAGGGTGGTTGATACAGGTGGTATTGTACCATAAAGCTCGGCGTTTGTGATGTGTTGTCTCCAGCTGATGTTTAGGGCTGCCCTTAGTAGTCTTGTGTAGCAACCATCAATTCGTTGTTCAAGTGATTTAGTCTGTGTCCAGGTCTCACCCCCGTATAAAAATACACTTTCCACTGTGGCTCGAAAGAACTTAGTCTTCAGGTGCCTGGAGAGATCTGATTTCCAGATGGTATCCATTTTTGATAGAGCTACCCAAGCCTTTGCTTTCCTAACTTCTATGTCATTTTTGCTACTCTCTATCCATGATCCAAGGTACTGGAAGTCATCGACCTTCCTTAGTTGATTATTATCAATGGTTGTCAAGTTTCCATCAACATTAAAGGTCATGAATTCGGTCTTGGTAGCATTTATATGCAATCCAACAGCCCTCTCCTCTCTTAGCAGCCCTCTCCACTTTATTTAGTAGAAGCTGTGCATCTGCTAGCGTATTAGAGAGCAGAGCGATGTCATCCGCAAAGTCGGTGTCTATGACTGTAGTTGCCGGATATCTACTACTTCTGCGTTCTTGAAGTGTGAATCCCAGATCTTCATCCTTTGTGGTCGTCCTCATTGCGTAATCCAGCACAATTACAAATAGTAATGGTGCTAATGTGTCACCTTGCAGTACGCCAGCCAGGATTGAGAAAAACTCAGTTTCACCATCTGGTGAGAGTACATGCGCTTCTGTGTCACAATATAACAATCCAATGCCAGCAACAATTACTTCTGGTATTCCATAAGCTCTTAGGATTTCAAGCATTTTACCTCTATGGATGGAGTCGAATGCCTTCTTGAAGTCCGCAAAAGTCATGACTGCGGGGAGATTCAGGTCACCAGCAATGACTTTAACATTGTGTTTCGGGATGTCCTTAATAAGTCCAGTCAGTTCTTCATAAAACTTGACTGCTTGTTCTGGCTCTGATGCATTGGTTGGACTGTAGCAACATATAACTGTTGTCTTGGGATTCCCATCAAATGTTGCGATCATAACCCTGGAAATTATAGATTCGATGTTGTTTAGGGTCTTAAGTGCAAATGGGCTTAGCAGAATTCCTAGGGCGTCCTCCAGGGAGACACACTTGCACCATTCTGTTCATAATTGTGGTTGACTATGTTCTACGCATGTCCTTAGATCATCATAATGATGATGGGGTGATGATAACTCCACCTACTGGCTCCAGATGTCGAGGAAATCCTGCTAAGTACCTAACTTATCTAGACTTTGCTGATGACTTAGGAGTACTCTCAGAATCACTAGAGGGAGCCCAACGGCTCCTCAGCTCATTAGAACATGCTGCTTCTAGTGTTGGTCTTTTTATTAACTCCAGAAAGACCACAATTTTGACAGTTAATTTTGAAAGTCCTCAGCAAGTCTCTGATCGGATGAACATAAGCTCAAAGGATGGTATGCTTGAGCATGTGGACGACTTCTGTTACCTGGGATCATGGATCCGGAAGTCAGGTGAGGACCTTCGAATACGTAAGGGAAAGGCATGAGCAGCCTTGAATAGGCTTTCCAGGATTTGGAAGTCACGAGAATTAATCGGAAACTTAGGTCCGATTATTTAGAGCAGCAGTAGTTCCAGTACTCCTCTATGGGAGTCCATACTGGGCTCTAACTTTTGAGGACACCAAATCTCTGGATGGCAAATTCACAAGAATGCTACGCCGTTCAATGGGTTCATTGTCAAGAACAATGCACACTCTCCAACCAGACATTATAAAAGATTAGTATCTTATTGGTTTCCCCAACTCTACACTAACAAATCGCCTCCGACATTGCATACTCCCTTGATTACCATCCATACTATAATCTATTACTATTCATCCACATGAGCTACAACTCATGTTTCCATCCATGACCAAACATTCTTACTCAATCGTAAATGACACTGTGCCATGAAGATACTGATGATCTAGCAAATGTCATTTGTGATAGTAGTAGTATTGTGCGCAATTTATCTACAAGCCTTCACAGCATTCAAAAAAATGCATCTGCAATTCATCATGCCGATCCTAGAATAGTAACTGCGTCCTTGCTACTCCACTGCCTACTAAACTATTCTTGTTTGCATTGTATAAACAATAATTATGCCAATCCAGCATTCACATAATAATGATGAACTCTCAAAAAACGCATCAAAATTGATTATTGTCTGATTAGACGTTATCAACAATTGCGAATTTATTGGATTTCAGCTGTCATTACCAATATATCCATTGCAACTCAATCCAATGATTCAATTGTAAGCAACTGTCAGTTTTTCACTATAATTTTTCCTGCTTACCGGTATGTTGGCATCATGTGTAATGTTTAACTTTAACTTAACTTTAATTAATTAACTCGTATACACCATGACCCGTAATATAGTGTTATTTTCTGATGACACGGACCCCCCCCCCCCCCACCCCCCCCCCCCCCCAAACTTTTTCAACAAATCTTCATCATATTGCTTGAAATTTGAAACACAACTTGTTCAACTTACCGTGGTTGTTACCATGAAGCCGGAATTTTCTATTTCGCCTTTAAATTTTTTTTATAAGCGTTTTAAAAAAGTGTCTTTTGCGAAATCGCACCGTCCGTATCATTGCCATTCTTCACATTAGTCGTAATCTTTTTAAATCTTTAAATATTAAAAAAAAAAAATTAACAGCGAAATAGAAAATTCCGGCTTCATGGTAACAACCACGGTGAGTTGAACTAGTTGTGTTTCAAATTCCAAGCAATATGAGCAATATGGTGTATATAGAAATAGAGAAATACACCACACCATTAATTAACCTTTATAATGAAATTTATGTAAAAATAGTGAGACGGCGGGGTGTGGGTGGTTAATTAAATACATGGTTGGTACGTTTTTCCTACTGGCTAAATAGATGGTAGGTAGTTTTTTCATATTGGCTATAATAAACTAACCAATAAAAAAATGTAGCTACCAACTAGTTGGTAAGTACTTTTTTCCTATTGGTTAAATACATGGTAGGTACTTTTTTCCTATTGGCTATAATAAACTAACCAATACCAAAAATGTAGCTACCAACTAGTTGGTTGGTACTTTTTTCCTATTGGCTCAATACATGGTAGATAATTTTTGTACCAAAGAAAAAAGTAGCTACCAACTATTAGTTGGTAGTAACATTATGGCGCTATTGTCGTTCCATAGTAATTCGTGTGTTTGTCGGAACAGCAAGCATGGACTCCCATAGAGGAGTACTGGAACTACTGCTGCTCTAAATAATCGGACCTTAAGTTTCCGATTAATTCTCTGTGACTTCCAAATCCTGGAAAGCCTATTCAAGGCTGCCCATGCCTTTCCCTTACGTATTCGAAGGTCCTCACCTGACTTCCGGATCCATGATCCCAGGTAACAGAAGTCGTCCACATGCTCAAGCATACCATCCTTTGAGCTTATGCTCATCCGATCAGAGACTTGCTGAGGACTTTCAAAGTTAACTGTCAAAATTTTGGTCTTTTTGGAGTTAATAAAAAGACCAACACTAGAAGCAGCCTGTTCTAATGAGCTGAGGAGCCGTTGGGCTCCCTCTAGTGATTCTGAGAGTACTCCTAAGTCATCAGCAAAGTCTAGATCAGTTAGGTACTTGGCAGGATTTCCTCGGCTTCTGGCGCCATTAGGAGGAGTTACCATCACACCATCATCATTATGATGATATAAGGACATGCGTAGAACATAGTCAACCACAATTATGAACAAGAATGGCGCAAGTGTGTCTCCTGGAGGACTCCCCATAACACTTCAAATGGTTCTGTGTCACCATCAACAATAGACACAAATGTTGTCGAACCATTGTATACTGATCTGATTGCTGCAATAATTTCATCAGGAATCCCATATAATGAAAGTATGCTGAACATACGTGAGCGAGTGACTGAATCAAAGGCCTTGAAGAAGTCAACAAAGATAACAGCCAGATGCCTGTCTTTCTTTTTTGATAACTCTTCAATTATCCTTCTAAGTGCCAAAATGGGCTCCATGGTCCCACGACCTTTACGGAACCCATTCTGATTTCCACGGAGCAGTCTCTCAATGGGATCCCTGATGCGATTTAATAGAATTATATTGTATAGCTTTGCAGCAATCGAGATCAATGAGATTCCCCGAAAAGAACCATAGAGTGTTAGGTTGCGTGTACCTGTACAGTACCCCTATTGCTACTGTTAGGCCTACCCCGACTCGGTCACCTTCACAACCTTAACCCTATTAAACCCGGGGGGGGGGGGGGTCAATATGACCCCGCCCCGTGGTTTTTTATTATAATTCTGAAACAAACACAGTTGGGAATCTGAAATTTTATGACTTTTCCTAAAAATCTATTGTCTTCCTAGTAGTGAAAACCGTTTTCAAAAATATTGGTAGTTTTTGAGTTATAGCACCATTTTTTAACCCTACTTTTGGCACTTTTTGAGACGTTTTTTGAAAATTACACTTCATTAAATATGAATTGTAACATCTCTATTTTTGATTTACACCGGTTTTTTGGT
>JAUCBJ010007278.1:0-64660 GCA_032718475.1 Nemertoderma westbladi
ATGGGTAACTAGGGCAACCTTCCCAAGCCGGCTGGCCAATCGAACAGCTCAGATCCCTCCTAAAGGATTCCAACGCCTTGGAGGGGGGAACTGGTTAGCAAAGAAAACAAATCAGTCATATCCCAGAAAAACCTTTACAGTAGGTTTCAGAGTATTTTAGCGTATGGGGGAAAAACTGGGTTGCGGGGCGAAGGGCCAGTTACATCCCACAGAAGCTTTTACAAGTAACGTCTGATATTGTGTAACAAGTAACGTCTGATAATGTGTAACAAGTAACGTCTGATATTGTGTAACAAGTAACGTCTGATATTGTGTAACAAAGAACGTCTGATATTGTGTAACAAGTAACGTCTGATAATGTGTAACAAGTAACGTCTGATATTGTGTAACAAGTAACGTCTGATATTGTGTAACAAGTAACGTCTGATATTGTGTAACAAGTAACGTCTGATATTGTGTAACAAGTAACGTCTGATAATGTGTAACAAGTAACGTCTGATATTGTGTAACAAGTAACGTCTGATATTGTGTAACAAGTAACGTCTGATATTGTGTAACAAGTAACGTCTGATATTGTGTAACAAGTAACGTCTGATAATGTGTAACAAGTAACGTCTGATATTGTGTAACAAGTAACGTCTGATATTGTGTAACAAGTAACGTCTGATAATGTGTAACAAGTAACGTCTGATATTGTGTAACAAGTAACGTCTGATATTGTGTAACAAGTAACGTCTGATATTGTGTAACAAGTAACGTCTGATATTGTGTAACAAGTAACGTCTGATATTGTGTAACAAGTAACGTCTGATATTGTGTAACAAGTAACGTCTGATATTGTGTAACAAGTAACGTCTGATATTGTGTAACAAGTAACGTCTGATATTGTGTAACAAGTAACGTCTGATATTGTGTAACAAGTAACGTCTGATATTGTGTAACAAAGAACGTCTGATATTGTGTAACAAGTAACGTCTGATAATGTGTAACAAGTAACGTCTGATATTGTGTAACAAGTAACGTCTGATATTGTGTAACAAGTAACGTCTGATATTGTGTAACAAGTAACGTCTGATAATGTGTAACAAGTAACGTCTGATATTGTGTAACAAGTAACGTCTGATATTGTGTAACAAAGAACGTCTGATATTGTGTAACAAGTAACGTCTGATATTGTGTAACAAGTAACGTCTGATATTGTGTAACAAGTAACGTCTGATATTGTGTAACAAGTAACGGCTGATATTGTGTAACAAGTAACGTCTGCTAATTTGTAACAATTAACGTCTGATATTGTGTAACAAGTAACGTCTGATATTGTGTAACAAGTAACGTCTGATATTGTGTAACAAGTAACGTCTGATATTGTGTAACAAGTAACGTCTGATATTGTGTAACAAGTAACGGCTGATATTGTGTAACAAGTAACGTCTGCTAATTTGTAACAATTAACGTCTGATATTGTGTAACAAGTAACGTCTGATATTGTGTAACAAGTAACGGCTGATATTGTGTAACAAGTAACGGCTGATATTGTGTAACAAGTAACGTCTGATATTGTGTAACAAGTAACGTCTGATATTGTGTAACAAGTAACGGCTGATATTGTGTAACAAGTAACGGCTGATATTGTGTAACAAGTAACGGCTGATATTGTGTAACAAGTAACGTCTGATATTGTGTAACAAGTAACGTCTGATATTGTGTAACAAGTAACGTCTGTGTAACAATTAACGTCTGATATTGTGTAACAAGTAACGTCTGATATTGTGTAACAAGTAACGTCTGATATTGTGTAACAAGTAACGTCTGTGTAACAATTAACGTCTGATATTGTGTAACAAGTAACGTCTGATATTGTGTAACAAGTAACGTCTGATATTGTGTAACAAGTAACGTCTGATATTGTGTAACAAGTAACGTCTGATATTGTGTAACAAGTAACGGCTGATATTGTGTAACAAGTAACGTCTGATATTGTGTAACAAGTAACGTCTGATATTGTGTAACAAGTAACGTCTGTGTAACAATTAACGTCTGATATTGTGTAACAAGTAACGTCTGATATTGTGTAACAAGTAACGGCTGATATTGTGTAACAAGTAACGGCTGATATTGTGTAACAAGTAACGGCTGATATTGTGTAACAAGTAACGTCTGATATTGTGTAACAAGTAACGTCTGATATTGTGTAACAAGTAACGTCTGTGTAACAATTAACGTCTGATATTGTGTAACAAGTAACGGCTGATATTGTGTAACAAGTAACGTCTGATATTGTGTAACAAGTAACGTCTGATATTGTGTAACAAAGAACGTCTGATATTGTGTAACAAGTAACGTCTGATATTGTGTAACAAGTAACGGCTGATAATGTGTAACAAGTAACGGCTGATATTGTGTAACAAGTAACGTCTGATATTGTGTAACAAGTAACGGCTGATATTGTGTAACAAGTAACGTCTGATATTGTGTAACAAGTAACGTCTGATATTGTGTAACAAGTAACGGCTGATAATGTGTAACAATTAACGTCTGATATTGTGTAACAAGTAACGTCTGATATTGTGTAACAAGTAACGTCTGATATTGTGTAACAAGTAACGTCTGATATTGTGTAACAAAGAACGTCTGATATTGTGTAACAAGTAACGTCTGATATTGTGTAACAAGTAACGTCTGATATTGTGTAACAAGTAACGGCTGATATTGTGTAACAAGTAACGTCTGATATTGTGTAACAAGTAACGTCTGATATTGTGTAACAAGTAACGTCTGATATTGTGTAACAAGTAACGTCTGATATTGTGTAACAAGTAACGTCTGATATTGTGTAACAAGTAACGGCTGATAATGTGTAACAATTAACGTCTGATATTGTGTAACAAGTAACGTCTGATATTGTGTAACAAAGAACGTCTGATATTGTGTAACAAGTAACGTCTGATATTGTGTAACAAGTAACGTCTGATATTGTGTAACAAGTAACGTCTGATATTGTGTAACAAGTAACGTCTGATATTGTGTAACAAGTAACGTCTGATATTGTGTAACAAGTAACGTCTGATATTGTGTAACAAGTAAGGTCTGATATTGTGTAACAAGTAACGTCTGATATTGTGTAACAAGTAACGTCTGATATTGTGTAACAAGTAACGTCTGATATTGTGTAACAAGTAACGTCTGATATTGTGTAACAAGTAACGTCTGATATTGTGTAACAAGTAACGTCTGATATTGTGTAACAAGTAAGGTCTGATATTGTGTAACAAGTAACGTCTGATATTGTGTAACAAGTAACGTCTGATATTGTGTAACAAGTAACGTCTGATATTGTGTAACAAGTAACGTCTGGTATTGTGTAACAAGTAACGTCTGATATTGTGTAACAAGTAAGGTCTGATATTGTGTAACAAGTAACGTCTGATATTGTGTAACAAGTAACGTCTGATATTGTGTAACAAGTAACGTCTGATATTGTGTAACAAGTAACGTCTGGTATTGTGTAACAAGTAACGTCTGATATTGTGTAACAAGTAAGGTCTGATATTGTGTAACAAGTAACGTCTGATATTGTGTAACAAGTAAGGTCTGATATTGTGTAACAAGTAACGGCTGATATTGTGTAACAAGTAACGTCTGATATTGTGTAACAAGTAACGTCTGATATTGTGTAACAAGTAACGGCTGATATTGTGTAACAAGTAACGTCTGATATTGTGTAACAAGTAACGGCTGATATTGTGTAACAAGTAACGTCTGATATTGTGTAACAAGTAACGGCTGATATTGTGTAACAAGTAACGTCTGATATTGTGTAACAAGTAACGTCTGATATTGTGTAACAAGTAACGTCTGATATTGTGTAACAAGTAACGTCTGATATTGTGTAACAAGTAACGTCTGATATTGTGTAACAAGTAACGGTCTGATATTGTGTAACAAGTAACGGCTGATATTGTGTAACAAGTAACGTCTGATATTGTGTAACAAGTAACGTCTGATATTGTGTAACAAGTAACGGCTGATATTGTGTAACAAGTAACGTCTGATATTGTGTAACAAGTAACGTCTGATATTGTGTAACAAGTAACGTCTGATATTGTGTAACAAGTAACGGCTGATATTGTGTAACAAGTAACGTCTGATATTGTGTAACAAGTAACGGCTGATATTGTGTAACAAGTAACGTCTGATATTGTGTAACAAGTAACGTCTGATATTGTGTAACAAGTAACGTCTGATATTGTGTAACAAGTAACGTCTGATATTGTGTAACAAGTAACGTCTGATAATGTGTAACAAGTAACGTCTGATAATGTGTAACAAGTAACGTCTGATATTGTGTAACAGGTAACGTCTGATATTGTGTAACAAGTAACGGCTGATATTGTGTAACAAGTAACGTCTGATATTGTGTAACAAGTAACGTCTGATATTGTGTAACAAGTAACGTCTGATATTGTGTAACAAGTAACGGCTGATATTGTGTAACAAGTAACGTCTGATATTGTGTAACAAGTAACGGCTGATATTGTGTGTAACAAGTAACGTCTGATATTGTGTAACAAGTAACGTCTGATATTGTGTAACAAGTAACGTCTGATATTGTGTAACAAGTAACGTCTGATATTGTGTAACAAGTAACGTCTGATAATGTGTAACAAGTAACGTCTGATAATGTGTAACAAGTAACGGCTGATATTGTGTAACAAGTAACGTCTGATATTGTGTAACAAGTAACGTCTGATATTGTGTAACAAGTAACGTCTGATATTGTGTAACAAGTAACGTCTGATATTGTGTAACAAGTAACGTCTGATATTGTGTAACAAGTAACGTCTGATATTGTGTAACAAGTAACGTCTGATATTGTGTAACAAGTAACGTCTGATAATGTGTAACAAGTAACGTCTGATAATGTGTAACAAGTAACGTCTGATATTGTGTAACAAGTAACCTCTGATATTGTGTAACAAAGAACGTCTGATATTGTGTAACAAGTAACGTCTGATAATGTGTAACAAGTAACGTCTGATATTGTGTAACAAGTAACGTCTGATAATGTGTAACAAGTAACGTCTGATATTGTGTAACAAGTAACGTCTGATAATTAGTAACAAGTAACGTCTGATATTGTGTAACAAGTAACGTCTGATATTGTGTAACAAGTAACGTCTGATATTGTGTAACAAGTAACGTCTGTGTAACAATAAGGAATTATTATTTATTTAATATAAATTTTTTCGTTGTATTTTCACCCCCAACCATTACTTAAACTAATAGCAAGGACAACTCTGCCATTAACTCTTTTTGATGTTTGATAAGCCTTTCAAATATTTATATATAGTGTAGGGCAGCTCATGTTGCAGCTTGTGATTTATAATAAATTAAATAGAAATCATGCTGTTTGACTTAAAACATAACTCATACAACTTCCAGCAATTACATACACCATGTCCTAGAATATAACATCGTTATTCAGGCAGGTACCGGCCCCCATTCTTCAACTTTAGTGATTTGTTGGTACTGTAAGAAAGCTGACCGTGCAAGAATTACAAATATGTAACACAATCTGATAGTAAACTATTAATAATTATTCATAATAATAATTATTATTATATTATGAATTATTTATAATAATAATATTTATTATTATTATTATTGCTTATCGAGCAAATTAATAAATAAATCTTAATTTCGTCATAAAATAGCTGAGATATGGGAGTTATAATGTTACATGGTTTTGCATCTACGCGAGGCTATTTTATTCTATTTAATAAATACATCATATTACGGAACATATTGTTTATCTCATACGTAGCTGGGCCACAATGCACCTCTTTAATCATACTATTACGTAGATATTCATACATAACAAAATGTTCCAGAATATAGTTTATTTATTTATTGTATAGAATAAAATAGCCTCGCTCAGTGCATACTCAAGCAACTTTTAACCGCTCATATTTCAGATATTTCATGACGAAAATCAGATTGTGTTACATAATATTTTGAATCCTTACACGACCAACAAATCATTAAACGAGGTTGAAGAATAATAACTGCGGTGAAACTGGTGCAATATCGACGGGGGGGGGGATTGGCAGGTTCCTGAATAACGACACTGTATATTCTAAGCCATTTGTGTACCGGAGTTAAAAAAAAAATGAAGCATTTTAAAAAACCAATATAAAAACGGCCCTTCAGAAATGAGTCTATTTTTGAACCGAAAAACAACTTAATTTATGATATGAACTAGAAATGAGTTAATTACATTCACAAATTAATAAAAATTAGTTAAGTTTCTCAGTATTGTATCAACGTTATTCTCTGCAGCTCAAATTGGAGGAACTATGGGACTGTATGTTGGGGCCAGTATTCTCACGTTATTCGAGATCCTGGAATTCTTCATAAGGATAATAACATTTACACTTCCTACAAACTCTTAATTATAATATATAAAAGATTGTGAGACTATTGGTAAATATATATTTCATTGCTTTAAAAATATAATAATATATTGATTAAGTAGCGCCATGTAAATACACTAAATTAAATTTTATTAATTAAATACATAATTTAATACATCAGTGGTGTCAGCTGGGTTTCCAAGGGGATTGTTGCTGGAAAAAATTGCAATATTAATTCAACAGGATGATAATATTAATTAAATACGCAGATAAAATATGTTTTCTTACTTATCTATCATACACCAGGAAATTAATAAATTATATAATATTATATACCTAATCAGTGGCGTCTGACTATCTCTCTGTCTATGTCTGTGTCTAGGTATGAGTCTCTCGTTCTGTCTCTCGTCTGTGTCTCTGTTGGTGTATATGTCTGTGTCTGTGTCCGTGTCTATGTCTGTGTATCTCTGTCTGTGTTTCTCTGCCTGCGTTTCTCTGCCTGCGTTTCTCTGTCTGTATCTCTCTGTCTGTGTCTATCTGTCTGTGTCTCTCTGTCCAAGTTCGTGTCCGTGTCTCTGTCTGTGTCTCTCTGTCTGTGTCTCTCTGTCTGTATCTCTCTGTCTGTGTCTCTCTGTCTGTGTCTCTCTGTCTGTGTCTATCTGTCTGTGTCTCTCTGTCCATGTTCGTGTCCGTGTCTATGTCTGTGTCTCTCTGTCTGTATCTCTCTGTCTGAGTCTCTTTGTCTGCGTTTCTCTGTCTGCGTTTCTCTGGTGAGGACCTTCGAATACGTAAGGGAAAGGCATGGGCAGCCTTTAATAGGTTTTCCTGGATTTGGAAGTCACCGATAATAATCGGAAACTTAAGGTCCGATTATTTAGAGCAGCAGTAGTTCCAGTACTAATCTATGGGAGTCCATGCTGGGCTCTAACTGCTGAGGACACCAAATCTCTGGATGACACGTTCTCAAGAATGCTACGCCGGGTTCATTGTGTCAAGTACAATGCACACATCTCCAACCAGACACTATATAACATTGGAGGTGTCTCATTGGTTCCCCCAAGCTTGACACTAGAACAAAATCGCCTCCGCTTTGCAGGACATTGCTTTCGCCGTGAGGACCAGCCAGTGCATAATCTTGTACTTTGGCAGCCTCATGGAGTGAATAAGCATGGTGGACAGCCCATGACTTTCTTGAGACGCATCTTAAAGGACACTGGCCTTGAAGATGCGGATGATCTAGCAAATGTCATGGGTGATAGGGAGTTGTGGCGGTGCAATTTTGTCGATAAGCCGGCACAGCATTCTTAAAAATGCAGCTGTAATGCAGCATGCCGATCCTAGTAGTAGTAGTAGTCTCTCTGTCTGCGTTTCTCTGACTGTGTCTCTCTGTCTGCGTTTCTCTGTCTGTGTCTCTTCGTCGGTGTCTCTCTGTCTGCGTTTCTCTGACTGTGTCTCTCTGTCTGTGTCTCTCTGCCTGTGTCTATTTGCCTGCGTTTCTCTGTCTGTGTCTCTTTGTCTGTCTGTCTGCGTTTCTCTGTATGTGTCTCTCTGACAGTGTCTCTCTGTCTGTGTCTCTCTGTCCGTGTCTCTCTGCCTGCGTTTCTCTGACTGTGTCTCTCTGTCTGTGTCTCTCTGTCTGCGTTTCCCTGTCTGTGTCTCTCTGTCTATGTCTCTTTGTCTGCGTTTCTCTGTCTGCGTTTCTCTGACTGTGTATCTCTGCCTGCGTTTCTCTGTCTGTGTCTCTTCGTCTGTGTCTCTCTGTCGGCGTTTCTCTGTCTGCATTTCTCTGACTGTGTCTCTCTGTCTGTGTCTCTCTGCCTGTGTCTCTTTGCCTGCGTTTCTCTGTCTGCGTCTCTTTGTCTGTCTGTCTGCGTTTCTCTGTATGTGTTTCTCTGTCTGTGTCTCTCTGTCTGTGTTTCTCTGCCTGTGTCTCTTTGTCTGCGTTTCTCTGTCTGTGTCTCTTTGTCTGTGTCTCTTTGTCTGTGTCTCTCTGTCTGCGTTTCTCTATCTGTGTCTCTCTGCCTGTGTCTCTTTGTCTGCGTTTCTCTGTCTGTCTCTTTGTCTGTGTCTCTCTGTCTGCGTTTCTCTGTCTGTGTCTCTTTGTTTGTGTCTCTCTGTCTGTTTCTCTCTGCCAGTGTCTCTTTGTCTGCGTTTCTCTGTCTGTGTCTCTCTGTCTGCGTTTCTCTGTCTGTGTCTCTCTGTCTGCGTTTCTCTGTCTGTGTCTCTTTGTCTGTGTCTCTCTGTCTGTTTCTCTCTGTCTGTGTCTCTTTGTCTGTGTCCTTTGTCTGCGTTTCTCTGTCTGCGTTTCTCTGTCTGTGTCTCTCTGTCTGCGTTTCCCTGTCTGCGTTTCTCTGTCTGTGTCTCTCTATCTGTGTCTCTTTGTCTGTGTCTCACTGTCTGCGTTTCTCTGTCTGTGTCTCTCTGTCTGTGTCTCTTTGTCTGTGTCTCTCTGTCTGCGTTTCTCTGTCTGTGTCACTCTGTCTGCGTTTCCCTGTCTGTGTCTCTCTGTCTGTGTCTCTCTGTCTGTGTCTCTTTGTCTGTGTCTCTCTGTCTGTGTCACTCTGTCTGCGTTTCCCTGTCTGTGTCTCTCTGTCTGTGTCTCTCTGTCTGTGTCTCTCTGTCTGTGTCTCTTTGTCTGTGTCTCTCTGTCTGCGTTTCTCTGTTTGGATCTCTTTGTATGTGTCTCTCTGTCTGCGTTTCTCTGTTTGTGTCTCTCTGTCTGTGTCTCTTTGTCTGTGTCTCTCTGTCTGCGTTTCTCTGTCTGTGTCTCTCTGTCTGTGTCTCTAAATGTGACTCTGCTGTGTCTCTGTCTCTCTGACCGTGTCTCTGTCTGTGTCTCTCTGTCTGCGTTTCTCTGTCTGTGTCTCTCTGTCTGTGTCTCTCTGACCGTGTCTCTGTCTGTGTCTCTCTGTCTACGTTTCTCTGTCTGTGTCTCTCTGTCTGTGTCTCTCTGACCGTGTCTCTGTCTGTGTCTCTCTGTCTACGTTTCTCTGTCTGTGTCTCTCTGTCTGTGTCTCTCTGACCGTGTCTCTGTCTGTGTCTCTCTGTCTGTGTCTCCCTGTCTGCGTTTCTCTGTCTGTGTCTCTCTGTCTGTGTCTCTCTGTCTCTGTCTCTCTGACCGTGTCTCTGCCTGTGTCTCTCTGTCTGCGTTTCTCTGTCTGTGTCTCTCGGCCTGTGTCTCTCTGACCGTGTCTCTGTCTGTGTCTCCCTGTCTGCGTTTCTCTGTCTGTGTCTCTCTGTATGTGTCTCTCTGACCGTGTCTCTGTCTGTGTCTCTCTGTCTGTGTCTCTTTGTATGTGTCTCTCTGTTTACGTTTATCTGTCTGTGCCTCTCTGCCCGTGTCTCTATGTATGTGTCTCTCTGTCCATGTTCGTGTCCGTGTCTATGTCTGTGTCTCTCTGTCTGTATGTCTCTGTCTGAGTCTCTCTGCCTGTGTCTCTTTGTCTGTGTCTCTCTGTCTGCGTTTCTCTGTCTGTGTCTCTCTGCCTGTGTCTCTCTGCCTGTGTCTCTTTGTCTGCGTCTCTCTATCTGCGTTTCTCTGTCTGTGTCTCTATGTTTGTGTCTCTCTGTCTGTTTCTCTCTGCCAGTGTCTCTTTGTCTGCGTTTCTCTGTCTGTGTCTCTCTGTCTGTGTCTCTCTGTCTGCGTTTCTCTGTGTGTGTCTCTCTGTCTGCGTTTCTCTGTCTGTGTCTCTATGTTTGTGTCTCTCTGTCTGTGTCTCTTTGTCTGCGTTTCTCTGTCTGTGTCTCTCTGTCAGCGTTTCTCTGTCTGTGTCTCTTTGTCTGTGTCTCTCTGTCTGTTTCTCTCTGCCTGTGTCTCTTTGTCTGCGTTTCTCTGTCTGTGTCTGTCTGTTTCTCTCTGCCTGTGTCTCTTTGTCTGCATTTCTCTGTCTGTGTCTCTCTGTCTGTGTCTATTTGTCTCTGTCTCTCTGTCTGCGTTTCTCTGTCTGTGTCTCTTTGTCTGTGTCTCTCTGTCTGCGTTTCTCTGTCTGTGTCTCTCTGTCTGCGTTTCTCTGTCTGTGTCTCTTTGTCTGTGTCTCTCTGTCTGTTTCTCTCTGCCTGTGTCTCTTTGTCTGCGTTTCTCTGTCTGTGTCTCTTTGTCTGTGTTTCTCTGTCTGTTTCTCTCTGCCTGTGCCTCTGTCTCTCTGACCGTGTCTCTGTCTGTGCCTCTCTGTCTGTGTCTCTAAATGTGACTCTGCTGTGTCTCTGTCTCTCTGACCGTGTCTCTGTCTGTGTCTCTCTGTCTGTGTCTCTCTGACCGTGTCTCTGCTGTGTCTCTGTCTCTCTGACCGTGTCTCTGTCTGTGTCTCTCTGACCGTGACTCTAATGTGTCTCTGTCTCTCTGACCGTGTCTCTGTCTGTGTCTCTCTGTCTGTGTCTCTCTGACCATGTCTCTGTCTGTGCCTCTCTGTCTGCGTTTCTCTGTGTGTGTCTCTCTGTCTGTGTCTCTCTGACCGTGTCTCTGTCTGTGTCTCTCTGTCTGCGTTTCTCTGTCTGTGTCTCTCTGTCTGTGTCTCTAAATGTGACTCTGCTGTGTCTCTGTCTCTCAGACCGTGTCTCTGTCTGTGTCTCTCTGTCTGTGTCTCTAAATGTGACTCTGCTGTGGCTCTGTCTCTCTGACCGTGATTCTGCTGTGTCTCTGTCTCTCTGACCGTGTCTCTGTCTGTGTCTCTCTGTCTGTGTCTCTAAATGTGACTCTGCTGTGTCTCTGTCTCTCTGACCGTGTCTCTGTCTGTGTCTCTCTGTCTGTGTCTCTAAATGTGACTCTGCTGTGTCTCTCTGACTGTTTCTCTGCCTGTGTCTCTAAATGTGACTCTGCTGTGTCTCTGTCTCTCTGACCGTGACTCTGCTGTGTCTCTGTCTCTCTGACCGTGTATATATCTGTCTATATCTCATCAATGTCTGTATCCAATTATGATTCGAGAACGGCTCAAAGTATGAAGCTGAATTTTTACATAAATGAAATCAAATTTTACTTTCTTCATTAACAAATAATATATTTATAATCAAAAGCGTAAAATAAAACTATAGGACCAGCGGGAAAATGGGAAAAAATAATTAAAGTTATAAAGAAACATCGGCTGAGTGGATTAAACAGAAAAACAAGAGTTCGTGACATTCCGACTGTCTGAAGACGAATGCCGGTACTACGGATAGTCAAATGTATATATAAAGAGATAACATTTATTCAAATATAATATAATAATTATACTTATAAGTATTTTTAAAGTACAAAATAATATTTAACAGATACAATAATTAATTAGGGATTATATTAAAATGTTGTTTAAATTATATTTTTTTTACTTTCTTGGCTCTAGAAGAAATCGCACAACAATGAAGCCTAAATGATTGACAGGCTCAGAGTTTGCTCAGACGGCCATAAAGCATCGCCATCTGTCGCATAAAGTTACCAACCTGTATTATAAAGTTCTACACAAGAAATTACTACATGACGTTCTACGTACGTGGATAATCTACAAAGATAATATTTAATTTAAATTAAAAATTAACATAATCGATATTAAACCTCCATCTACATGAAATACAGTCTACAACTAAAACTCAGAATTTGTACTTAGAATGCAATTATTTTATATAGGGATAGTTTAGCTGGATAGGGATTTAGGGATTTAGGGGATAGTCTTATATTGAACTTCGTGGGTTCTAGTTTATGATAAGAATGTCCTTGAAATAACAGATAGTGTGGCGCAATTAACTACAAGTGAAATTAGGTTTCGTAATGTTACAAAAAGTTTGAAATTAAAAGACCTAAAGCAGAGGAACAACATCAGGCATCTACGATAGCATTTATCGCATAAATATTAAATTAAATGTCGATTCTTTAGATATTAAATCCTAGTAAATTCAATATTCTAATGAAACCAACGAACAAATAACTAGAAAAAGGAAAAAAGGTGGTGCCACAATATCTGAATATCTTAATAAAAAATAAGGATGTTATACTACTGTAACCATAACGATTGGTATAAACATTGGTTATTTATCGTTATATCGTCATATCGTTATTTCGTTATGTCAACTTATCGACATTCTGAACGATTAATTAATTAACTTTAATATTGCAATGTTATGAAAATTAATTTAATGATTAATGCAAGAAATCGCAGTTAACAAACACAACAAAGAAACAAAAAATATTAAACAATGAAAAAACTTAGTTACAATGGCTATCACCCACACTTTATAGAATGTATGTACCTAAATAATAGTCATTATTTCTAACTGATAGAATACTTTGCAGCTTTCAGACCTAATAGTCGGTTACGACTTACGAGGATGTCACCAGAGCGATGAATAAGTCGACATAATGTAACAAAATATATTGCAGACACTACCAATAGAGTATCAATGATTAAAGATTGTTACAACCGGGAAATGAATTTATTTATACCTAAAACTTCTCTAAAAGATTAACAATATCACTTTCTATCGCAGTGCCAATAAATTTGCCTCTGGTTTGTCTGCACGTATCAATAATATTGCAATTGATTAATCGTTGATACAATTCCTTATCAGTAATAAGTTGAGATATAAATGTGACGGCGTTCGATACGACCTCTAGCGGAGAATTTAGTAAAACTTCAGTTAGCATTTCCTCTAGGGCGGTAATTCCGAGCAACTGATCTTTTATAAGTCCTAAAAATTAACAAAAATACAAACATGAATAATTAGAACCAGAAAAATATATTATATTATATTACGTCAGTTTCTATGGAAACAGAAAAAATACGATAAACTAAACTTTCACTCTTATAGAACAAATGTGTAGCGTAAATTTCAAAAGCATTCTTACTTAAAAGGTCTATATAATATTAAAGTTGTGTGCGATGCCAATATCTTTCGAAAAACTGGTTGACATGGAACATGTACCCTGCACTAGAGTACCCTGCACGCTGCTCTAGAGGGGTAACTACCACGCCCCCTAGAGGGGTAACTAGAACTACCACGCCACCTAGAGGGGTAACTAGAACTACCACGCCCCCTCGCGTGGTAACTAGAACTACCACGCCCTCTATAGGGGTAAGTAGAACTACCACGCCCCCTAGAGGGGTAACTAGAACTACCACGCCCCCTAGAGGGGTAACTAGAACTACCACGCCCCCTAGAGGGGTAACTAGAACTACCACGCCCCCTAGAGGGGTAACTAGAACTACCACGCCCCCTAGAGGGGTAACTAGAACTACCACGCCCCCTAGAGGGGTAACTAGAACTACCACGCCCCCTAGAGGGGTAACTAGAACTACCACGCCCCCTAGAGGGGTAACTAGAACTACCACGCCCCCTAGAGGGGTAACTAGAACTACCACTCCCCCTAGAGGGGTAACTAGAACTACCACGCCCCCTAGAGGGGTAACTAGAACTACCACGCCACCTAGAGGGGTAACTAGAACTACCACTCCCCCTAGAGGGGTAACTAGAACTACCACGCCCCCTAGAGGGGTAAGTAGAACTACCACGCCACCTAGAGGGGTAACTATAACTACCACGCCCTCTATAGGGGTAAGTAGAACTACCACGCCTCCTAGAGGGGTAACTAGAACTACCACGCCTCCTAGAGGGGTAACTAGAACTACCACGCCCCCTAGAGGGGTAACTAGAACTACCACGCCCCCTAGAGGGGTAACTAGAACTACCACTCCCCCTAGAGGGGTAACTAGAACTACCACGCCCCCTAGAGGGGTAACTAGAACTACCACTCCCCCTAGAGGGGTAACTAGAACTACCACGCCCCCTAGAGGGGTAACTAGAACTACCACGCCACCTAGAGGGGTAACTAGAACTACCACTCCCCCTAGAGGGGTAACTAGAACTACCACGCCCCCTAGAGGGGTAACTAGAACTACCACGCCCCCTAGAGGGGGTAACTAGAACTACCACGCCCCCTAGAGGGGTAACTAGAACTACCACGCCCCCTAGAGGGGTAACTAGAACTACCACGCCCCCTAGAGGGGTAACTAGAACTACCACTCCCTCTAGAGGGGTAACTAGAACTACCACGCCCCCTAGAGGGGTAACTAGAACTACCACGCCCTCTAGTGGGGTAACTAGAACTACCACGCCCCCAAGAGGGGTAACTAGAACTACCACGCCCCCTAGAGGGGTAACTAGAACTAACACGCCCCCTAGAGGGGTAACTAGAACTACCACGCCCCCTAGAGGGGTAACTAGAACTACCATGCCCCCTAGAGGGGTAACTAGAACTACCACGCCCCCTGGAGGGGTAACTAGAACTACCACGCCCCCTAGAGGGGTAACTAGAACTACCACGCCCCCTAGAGGGGTAACTAGAACTACCACGCCCCCTAGAGGGGTAACTAGAACCACCACGCCCCCTAGAGGGGTAACTAGAACTACCACGCCCTCTAGAAGGGTAACTACCACGCCCCCTAGAGGGGTAACTAGAACTACCTCTCCCCTAGAGGGTAACTAGAACTACCACGCCCCCTAGAGGGGTAACTAGAACTACCACGCCCCCTAGAGGGGTAACTAGAACTACCACGCCCCCCATAGGGGTAACTAGAACTACCACGCCCCTAGAGGGGTAACTAGAACTACCACGCCCCCTAGAGGGGTAACTAGAACTACCACGCCCCCTAGAGGGGTAACTAGAACTACCACTCCCCCTAGAGGGGTAACTAGAACTACCACGCCCCCTAGAGGGGTAACTAGAACTACCACTCCCCCTAGAGGGGTAACTAGAACTACCACGCCCCCTAGAGGGGTAACTAGAACTACCACGCCACCTAGAGGGGTAACTAGAACTACCACTCCCCCTAGAGGGGTAACTAGAACTACCACGCCCCCTAGAGGGGTAACTAGAACTACCACGCCCCCTAGAGGGGTAACTAGAACTACCACGCCCCCTAGAGGGGTAACTAGAACTACCACGCCCCCTAGAGGGGTAACTAGAACTACCACGCCCCCTAGAGGGGTAACTAGAACTACCACGCCCCCTAGAGGGGTAACTAGAACTACCACGCCCCCTAGAGGGGTAACTAGAACTACCACGCCCCCTAGAGGGGTAACTAGAACTACCACGCCCTCTAGAGGGGTAACTAGAACTACCACGCCCCCTAGAGGGGTAACTAGAACTACCACGCCCCCTAGAGGGGTAACTAGAACTACCACGCCCCCTAGAGGGGTAACTAGAACTACCACGCCCCCTAGAGGGGTAACTAGAACTACCACGCCCCCTAGAGGGGTAACTAGAACTACCACGCCCCCTAGAGGGGTAACTAGAACTACCACGCCCCCTAGAGGGGTAACTAGAACTACCACGCCCCCTAGAGGGGTAACTAGAACTACCACGCCCCCTAGAGGGGGTAACTAGAACTACCACGCCCCCTAGAGGGGTAACTAGAACTACCACTCCCCCTAGAGGGGTAACTAGAACTACCACGCCACCTAGAGGGGTAACTAGAACTACCACGCCACCTAGAGGGGTAACTAGAACTACCACGCCCCCTAGAGGGGTAACTAGAACTACCACTCCCCCTAGAGGGGTAACTAGAACTACCACGCCCCCTAGAGGGGTAACTAGAACTACCACGCCACCTAGAGGGGTAACTAGAACTACCACTCCCCCTAGAGGGGTAACTAGAACTACCACGCCCCCTAGAGGGGTAACTAGAACTACCACGCCCCCTAGAGGGGGTAACTAGAACTACCACGCCCCCTAGAGGGGTAACTAGAACTACCACGCCCCCTAGAGGGGTAACTAGAACTACCACGCCCCCTAGAGGGGTAACTAGAACTACCACTCCCTCTAGAGGGGTAACTAGAACTACCACGCCCCCTAGAGGGGGTAACTAGAACTACCACGCCCCCTAGAGGGGTAACTAGAACTACCACGCCCCCTAGAGGGGTAACTAGAACTACCACGCCCCCTAGAGGGGTAACTAGAACTACCACGCCCCCTAGAGGGGTAACTAGATCTACCACGCCACCTAGAGGGGTAACTAGAACTACCACTCCCCCTAGAGGGGTAACTAGAACTACCACGCCCCCTAGAGGGGTAACTAGAACTACCACGCCCCCTAGAGGGGGTAACTAGAACTACCACGCCCCCTAGAGGGGTAACTAGAACTACCACGCCCCCTAGAGGGGTAACTAGAACTACCACGCCCCCTAGAGGGGTAACTAGAACTACCACGCCCCCTATAGGGGTAACTAGAACTACCACTCCCTCTAGAGGGGTAACTAGAACTACCACGCCCCCTAGAGGGGTAACTAGAACTACCACGCCCCCTAGAGGGGTAACTACCACTCCCCCACGCCTGAAACGTATATTTGTTCTCACTTTACGGGGTGACATTAGCAACTCAACTACTAATTTTCGCCGTAAATTTTACCGTTAAATTCCACCGTAAGACTCTGGAGTCCCGAATAGACGGGTGGGTGGAAAAATTTCATTATGCTCATAATCGGGGTGGCGGGAATAAACGGGGTGGGTGGAAAATTTAGGCCTACTTACTTAACATATTGTATAGGCGTACAGGTACAGTAGTACCTACGACTATCGGTGGTATACTCGGTACATGGTTTTGGTTTACTTTCACTTTCAACTCTCAATAATTATGAGAACAAACGTTATTTACTCATAATAAAAAATGTACTAAATTTTTTAGAAAAAATTAATAGTCACCCCGACTATTACGGTACAACAAATAGATTTCTTCAAAAATTGAAACCCTCCTTATCTCTACTGGTTGCTCCCCGATGGATTGGAACTATGATGTGTTAGATGCATTTGTGACAGACTTTCAGCAGCAAATTTACACGTCAGCCTTAGATTGCATCCCTATTTATAAGACCAATAAGAAGACAACTAACATACGGATTAGATCTGCCACTCTTGCAGAACTACTACTACTACTACTACTAGGATCGGCATGCTGCATTGCAGCTGCATTTTTAAGAATGCTGTGCCGGCTTATCGACAAAATTGCACCGCCACAACTGTCTTATCACCCATGACATTTGCTAGATCATCCGCATCTTCAAAGCCAGTGTCCTTGAAGATGCGTCTCAAGAAAGTCATGGGCTGTCCACCATGCTTATTCACTCCATGAGGCTGCCAAAGTACAAGATTATGCACTGGTTGGTCCTCACGGCGAAAGCAATGTCCTGCAATGTCTTGCAGAACGCTCTAGGAGAACCAAGGAATTATACAATTTTTGTAAGGTTAGTGGTGATGGATTGAACTCAGCTCTAGGGCGGACTTATAAAGATTCCAAGAAAAGTGTTAAACGTCTTAAAAATTGGCTATCTTCCAACAAAACCGTGAACAATACCATTGTAATATTAATGGTGGACACAAATCTGCTGATAATTTAATTGATACAAAGCAGAAGATTTTTACAGCATGTGAGGTCTCAAATTCTCCCCTTATCTCCACCTCCACTATTAAACGTGCACTTCTTGGTATATCGCGGGGGAGGGCCCCGGACTATAACTCGTTGGTAATTGAACACTTTATTCACATGGATCCGGACATTACATGCAATACCCTCGCTCTTATTATCAACGGCTGTTTCCGTCTTGGTAAAGTACCAGCTTTGTTTGGTGACACAGTGATCTCAAGCTTGCACAAAGGCAGACAACGTAATCCCCTTTTGGTGAAATCATATCGTCCCATTTCTTCAATCAGTATATTTGGAAAGATCCTGGAAGCTGTTGTCCTTGCGGAATTCTTAACTTCACTCCCCATTCCTTTATCTCAAGTAGCTTATCAATCTAAAACTGGAATCGATGTTGTCCTTGGTGCTTTATTAGAAAATTTGGAGGTGCATAGGAAACAGGGATCCACAACTTTCCTTTGCAAGATGGATATCTGCTCAGCCTTCGATAACGTTAAATACCACATCCTCTTTAATAACCTGTCAGAGTTTGTAAATCCTCATATATGTGCTGTATTAATTCATTATTACAGTGTAACCTATCTTCACCTGAAGTTCGGAGTTTCAGTGGACACCAAAGGTATGAACCCTATCCGGGGTTTGAAACAAGGGTCCCTGATATCTCCAATTCTCTTCTGCTTTTATATAGGAGATGTATTGAATGCTCTGCAGGACGAGGGTTATGGTTACGACCTCATGAATCTATGGATTGGCCTGATCTGCTACGCAGATGATATTCTTATTCTGGGGAAAAATATAAAGGAGGTGAAGATTATGGTGGAACTCATAATTAGGGAATTAAATAAGTTAGGATTGGACATCGAGGCATCGAAATCTGAGTGGTCTTATCTTCTAAGTGCAGGTTGTCAGGCCCAATCTATGCCCTGCTTCATTTAAGGGGACCCTCATTCCACCTAGCGCCACTCTGTCCTTCCTGGGCGTAAAAGTTAACCTCAAGACTTCAGATAGGCTCAGTGAATGTATAAAGATTATCACAATTCTATCCGAGACTTTCCACAGGAGAGGGTGGGCTCTTAAATGGTTATCCCTGGACTCACTATATCGGCTATGGAATGGAATTGCACTACCAGCGATCATTTTCAGAATCCGTTTTATTTTTGGATCCCTTACATCTATTGAAGCTGACACATTGGATATATACTACCGTAAGGTTCTACGTAGCCTAATGCATGTTGGACCATATCTCTCAAATAGTTGTACCTACACTCTACTGAAGAGCACACCAATTAGTACGTCTATTTTCTGCGATGTCATTGGATGTATTCAGAGGGCAGCTTTCTGTACAAACAAGATGTTGAGTTCTATTATTTGTGCAAGCTTCTTAACTCAGTCCACATCCCAGGACAGATATGCCAGTCTACGGTGCTCCTATGAAGCGGGGTTGAAGTATTTCCCGTTACCTACACTTACTTCACTACTCTTCTCGAGGTACAGTATTAAGACTCTCCGTACCCAGGTTTTACCCGGCTGTTTAACTTTGTCCGATATGATCAATGTGGACTTTGTTCTAAATTGCTTGCGCTGTAATATTTCTTTTCCCAGCAAAGTCAAACGCATCCAGGAATTCCTTAATCAATCACGCATGGTGTAATCTGCATTATCATTTTTATAGTCTCTGATTATTAACTTACTCCCCAATGGTGATCCCACCCCTCATATCATATTTTATGGTGGTGCACTTTGTTTATAGTTGCACTTAATGACCAACCCTTATACTATGTTTTCTATGTGTTGTGAATTTTACTACCACATGTATGTACATAAGTAAGCCTTCTATTCCATTGGTGCCATTGGATTTTATCTTTTTAATTTTAATTTGCCGGCGATGACCGGATTATTAATAAATAATAAAAATAAATAATATTAATGGAATAAGGAATAAGATAATTGCGGGTGGAATTTTTTTTGAAATTAATAGCCGTGTCTCCCGGTCTATTCGGGACTCCAGAGTAATTAGCAATTTCCAATAGGCATAGTAAACTGCTATTTGGAGCCGTTTCCCAGGTTGCGGATAGGGAAAACACTTCACACATCCCACGAATTGTGATTTGTCTGCTTAGACGACTGTGTATTAGATTAAATTGGAAGCAGTTTTATGGTTTATGCAAGTCATCTTGGTTTGCATCTTCCAATCGCTTCTGTTTCTTGAAGTCTGTGTGATACGTGCTCGTTACGGCGGCGGCGACAGAATCCATATACTGAGAGGTCAGCCTCGGGGCCAATCAGTATACATGCAGGTTGGGGGTGCCGGCGGCACGCAAGTACACACCACCTTCATGCCATACCTGGCCCGGGTATAGTAGAATGCGGATAATATCAAATTACAAATATCACGAAAGGTTGAGTAAAACAACCAAATTGAACCGGATGAGTAAAAAACAAAAACCCAAGACCCAATTATATATATAATATATATATATTATAAAATTATAAAGACCTGCATAATCTTGTAACATGTTAACTTTCGTTTATTGTTTTGGTTTCCCCAACACGCCTCTGTAAACAACTCCTTTACTAACCTGCTCCTTTAAATTGCAATGGGACCTAACGCTATATGGCAATGGCACCTAACACTCTTTGGGACCTGTACAAAACAAAGAGGTTAAATCGCGTTAGGTCCCAAAGAGAGCGTTAGGTCCCTAAGAGCGTTAGGTCCTAAAGAGCGTTAGGTCCCAAAGAGCGTTAGGTCACAAAGTGTGTTAGGTCCCAAAGAGCGTTAGGTCCCAAAGAGCGTTAGGTACCAAAGAGCGTTAGGTCCCAAAGAGCGCTAGGTCCCAAAGAACATTAGGTCACAAAGTGTGTTAGGTCCCAAAGAGCGTTAGGTCCTAAAGAGCGTTAGGTCCTAAAGAGCGTTAGGTCCTAAAGAGCGTTAGGTCCTAAAGAGCGTTACGTCCCAAAGAGCATTAGGTCCCTAAGAGCGTTAGGTCCCTAAGAGCGTTAGGTCCCAAAGAGCGTTAGGTCCCAAAAAGCGTTAGGTACCAAATGCGTTAGGTCACAAAGTGTGTTAGGTCCCAAAGAGCATTAGGTCCTAAAGAGCGTTAGGTCCTAAAGAGCGTTAGGTCCTAAAGAGCGTTAGGTCCTAAAGAGCGTTAGGTCCCAAAGAGCATTAGGTCCCAAAAAGCGTTAGGTACCAAAGAGCGTTAGGTCACAAAGTGTGTTAGGTCCCAAAGAGCTTTAGGTCCTAAAGAGCGTTAGGTCCTAAAGAGCGTTAGGTCCCAAAGAGCGTTAGGTCCTAAAGAGCGTTAGGTCCTAAAGAGCATTAGGTCCTAAAGAGCGTTAGGTCCTAAAGAGCGTTAGGTCCCAAAGAGCATTAGGTCCCAAAAAGCATTAGGTACCAAAGAGCGTTAGGTCACAAAGTGTGTTAGGTCCCAAAGAGCTTTAGGTCCTAAAGAGCGTTAGGTCCCAAAGAGCGTTAGGTCCCAAAAAGCGTTAGGTACCAAATGCGTTAGGTCACAAAGTGTGTTAGGTCCCAAAGAGCGTTAGGTCCTAAAGAGCGTTAGGTCCTAAAGAGCGTTAGGTCCTAAAGAGCGTTAGGTCCTAAAGAGCGTTAGGTCCCAAAGAGCATTAGGTCCCAAAAAGCGTTAGGTACCAAAGAGCGTTAGGTCACAAAGTGTGTTAGGTCCCAAAGAGCTTTAGGTCCTAAAGAGCGTTAGGTCCTAAAGAGCGTTAGGTCCCAAAGAGCGTTAGGTCCTAAAGAGCGTTAGGTCCTAAAGAGCGTTAGGTCCTAAAGAGCATTAGGTCCAAAAGAGCGTTAGGTCCTAAGGAGCGTTAGGTCCTAAAGAGCGTTAGGTCCTAAAGAGCGTTAGGTCCCAAAGAGCTTTAGGTCCTAAAGAGCATTAGGTCCCAAAGAGCATTAGGTCCCAAAAAGCGTTAGGTACCAAAGAGCGTTAGGTCACAAAGTGTGTTAGGTCCCAAAGAGCTTTAGGTCCTAAAGAGCGTTAGGTCCTAAAGAGCGTTAGGTCCCAAAGAGCGTTAGGTCCTAAAGAGCGTTAGGTCCTAAAGAGCGTTAGGTCCTAAAGAGCTTTAGGTCCTAGAGAGCGTTAGGTCCTAAAGAGCGTTAGGTCCCAAAGAGCGTTAGGTCCTAAAGAGCGTTAGGTCCCAAAGAGCTTTAGGTCCTAAAGAGCGTTAGGTCCTAAAGAGCATTAGGTCCAAAAGAGCGTTAGGTCCTAAGGAGCGTTAGGTCCCAAAGAGCATTAGGTCCCTAAGAGCGTTAGGTCCCTAAGAGCGTTAGGTCCCAAAGAGCGTTAGGTCCCAAAAAGCGTTAGGTACCAAAGAGCGTTAGGTCACAAAGTGTGTTAGGTCCCAAAGAGCTTTAGGTCCTAAAGAGCGTTAGGTCCTAAAGAGCGTTAGGTCCCAAAGGCGTTAGGTCCCAAAGAGCGCTAGGTCCCAAAGAACATTAGGTCACAAAGTGTGTTAGGTCCCAAAGAGCGTTAGGTCCTAAAGAGCGTTAGGTCCTAAAGAGCGTTAGGTCCCAAAGAGCATTAGGTCCCTAAGAGCGTTAGGTCCCTAAGAGCGTTAGGTCCCAAAGAGCGTTAGGTCCCAAAAAGCGTTAGGTACCAAAGAGCGTTAGGTCACAAAGTGTGTTAGGTCCCAAAGAGCTTTAGGTCCTAAAGAGCGTTAGGTCCTAAAGAGCGTTAGGTCCCAAAGAGCGTTAGGTCCCATAGAGTGTTAGGTCCCAAAGAGCGTTAGGTCCCAAAGAGCGTTAGGTTCCAACGAGCGTTAGGTCCCAAAGAGCATTAGGTCCAAAAGAGCGTTAGGTCCTAAAGAGCGTTAGGTCATAAAGAGCGTTAGGTCCCATAGAGTGTTAGGTCCCAAAGAGCGTTAGGTCCCAAAGAGCGTTAGGTCCCAAAGAGCGTTAGGTCCCAAAGAGCGTTAGGTCCTAAAGAGCGTTAGGTCCCAAAGAGCATTAGGTCCCTAAGAGCGTTAGGTCCCTAAGAGCGTTAGGTCCCAAAGAGCGTTAGGTCCCAAAAAGCGTTAGGTACCAAAGAGCGTTAGGTCACAAAGTGTGTTAGGTCCCAAAGAGCTTTAGGTCCTAAAGAGCGTTAGGTCCTAAAGAGCGTTAGGTCCTAAAGAGCGTTAGGTCCCAAAGAGCGTTAGGTTCCAACGAGCGTTAGGTCCCAAAGAGCATTAGGTCCAAAAGAGCGTTAGGTCCCAAAGAGCGTTAGGTCCCATAGAGCGTTAGGTTCCAAAGAGCGTTAGGTCACAAAGTGTGTTAGGTCCCAAAGAGCGCTAGGTCCTAAAGAGCGTTAGGTCCTAAAGAGCGTTAGGTCCTAAAGAGCATTAGGTCCCAAAGAGCGTTAGGTCCCATAGAGCGTTAGGTCCTAAAGAGCGTTAGGTCCCAAAGAGCGTTAGGTCCCATAGAGCGTTAGGTTCCAAAGAGCGTTAGGTCACAAAGTGTGTTAGGTCCCAAAGAGCGCTAGGTCCTAAAGAGCGTTAGGTCCTAAAGAGCGTTAGGTCCCAAAGAGCGTTAGGTACCAAAGAGCGTTAGGTCCCATTACCATTTAAAGTATCACATTAGTAAAGGAGCAGGTTACAGAAGCGGGTTGGGGGAACCAAAACAATAAACGAACATGTTTTTTGAACATGTTTTTAGTCTTTGAATCTTTGGTCTTTGTTTTGTACTCACCCAAATTGAACCCGGTTGTAGTAGCAAACTCATTAAACAAATTATATTGTTTCTAATTCATTTAAATACTAGCTAAGACCAACTAGCTGACTGCACCCGAAACTATTTTTAAATTTAGATTCTTAATATTCCAATTTTGGAATAAAACGCCACATACAAATACACATACTCATATCTTTATTTGTACCCACTCGCTGCGTTCGTTCATGTAGCAAACTACAGTAATTACCAGCTACAGAAACATTTATACCGATAGAAATGTCTAATTAGATAAAACTGCCTTGCAAGGGTAAATAAATAAATACTTACTGAGTGAAGAAACTGCGAGTAACGTTATAGCTAGAATAGCCTCGTTACGCATTGCCATGTGTTTGCTGGTCGCCATAGTAACGAGATGACGAGTGCCCCCTCCGGCAACGACCGAAGTCATAGTGCGAGTAACGCGTGAGTTCCTGACCAGAGCCGCTAGGAGGCGCATGGACTCAGCCTGCACGCCACCGTGCGACGAACCATCGCAATAACTAACCACCCTAGTTACAGCCACCTCATCGGCCCCAAACGCCGTTGCTAAGGACTCCTGGCCGTTGACAGCCAATCGGAGAATCGCGAGGCATTTAAATATGATTTCAGCGAACATCAGACTGAATTCGGTGTCCCTCAAAAACGGTACAATTATATCGAATATTCTAGAATTTACAATTAATGGTTTCAGTACCAATGGAATTGTTAGATTACGAATTACACTTAAATCCGCCAATAATAATTTAATAACAATTCTAGAATGATCGTTCTGTTCGGCACTGCCCGCAAGGTTTAATCCGTCTAGTTTCGCAAAGTTTTCGGTAGCTATGGAGACTAGGGTGGGAAGTATGTTCGCTTTGTGAACGAGATGGTGGCAGTTATCCTCGTTTCGCGCGATATTACCCACAGCCAATAGCGTGGAGGCGACGAGCGTCGGCCGAGGCGAGAGCAGCCAATCAGAAGAGTGGATTCGTTGAGCCAATAGGGAGGAACCATGTTGGTATAATAAAGCCATGCACCTGTAATATGTATGTATGTATGTATATTATCGACTACTATGTAGAATAATAATTGCACAGAGAAATTGTTTACAGATGATTTACAAATTTACAGTAGTATGTTAAGCAAATTGCACGAAAATAATACTTCATAAATGTAGTAGTCCGATCGAAGAGAATAGTATTTGAAGCAAATATGGTAACTGAATATATAAAACGGATTTATTAGTTTTGTGAATGTATAGTGAATTACTGAAAAATATAAATATAAATACGAATGTAAAAAAGAACTTAGAATTTAAAGCAAAATATAGTGACTGGATATATAAAAACGGGTGTATAAATTTCGTAATTAAAGTAAATATAATGGCTGAATGTATAAAATGGATGTAAGATTATATCGATTGAATGACCTGTCGAATGCATGACCTATAAATATGTTGTACTGTACGCATTATAATATAATAATAATAATATTGTATATTAAAGATGTATTATATAGGGTAGGTCTAATCGAACGTAATGTATTTAATATATAATAATAAATAGATAGTGTTACTAATATATAATATAATTTTATGTAATAAATAGTTAATATATAAATATAGTTAATATTGAAATGTTTTGTTACTAATATAGTAAATAATAATAAATAGATACGGTAATATAATATATAGTTTCTTAGGGGTTAGCCTGCCGTCGCTCATTAATAATAGTCTTTCTTGTCTGGAATAGTTGGGATATATAACATGGGGCGTTCGGTAGATCAAGTAGGTCGGTCAGTGAGTCAACCGATGCGGGATTGTCGATAAATTGGTCTCTCAGCGAGTTGTACAGTTTGCATTTTAGTGTGACGTGTTCCTCGTCCTCAATGACGCCACATATGCAAGTACGTTGATCACGTGGTGTGCGGTTATACCGTCCCTTTTCTATTGCGAGTTCGTGGGACACAGGAAATACAGGAAATATAAATTATTTACTTATTAGTACGGTTAGAATTACATTGGTGTCCCTCAATCGCTCAATGAATGTTTAACAGCGCTCATTTCGTTATAAACTGTACAGATACTAATTCGTTTATTGTTTTGGTTATTGATCCCCCATGCAAAGTATTCGTATCATAATATGACGGTGTGCATTTCAAAGGAATATAACAATGGGAAATGTTCTTCAGATCGGCCTCAGTTCTTAAAAATTTAGTACTTCGGAGTTGAATCTTTCGATTTAGCCACAAGGTCGCAGCTGCACCCAGCTGCACGTTGCTGCACGTAGCGGTACGCAGCATCTGGACTACTACTGAGTGCAGCTGAGAGCAGCCACGTGCCGCTGGAACCATTTTTTAAATTCATTACACCCCCAAGCGAGGCAACTGGGACTTTATTTCATTATTTCGGTTAACCAACAAATACAAATACATTATAATGAATATACGTAATACAATACAGAAAATTAATTAACTAAAATAAGATTAATATTATATGCTGAATTATAAAATAAATAGCTTAATCGTTCGCTAGAGTTACAAGAAGTGGGGCAGATGAACAGAACGAGATATGGAATTTGTCTGTGATGGGCGAGTGACCGAATTGCCTAAGAGCTGCATAAAAACGGCAGGGATAGCTGCGCTGCATTGCTACACTTTCAGCAAGGCGACGCAGCAGTCTGGCAGAGAAATAGAAAGTTGAACTTTACACGTACCGTTTTATGTTGCTAGGTTACATTATGGCTTATATTACTAACAGTTCAGGTATTGCCATATAAACACCCACCCACCTATCATCTGATAACATTGTCACCAATAAATCGAAACTTAATTTCTCTAGCGACTCATTCATTTCGTTATCGTCGCTACCCATATTAATGTTGTCGATGACGTCACAAAGCAAGTCTGAAATGCCGCGCTGAACCATTTCCTACAATAAAGTGATATAAATAATCAATAATTAATTAAATATATAAAATATAAAGTAAACTAATGTTGCGATCCCGTTCCGTATTGACCTACTGGGATCTCCGTTCTGTATTGACCTACTGGGATCTCCGTTCTGTATTGACCTACTGGGATCTCCGTTCTGTATTGACCTACTGGGATCTCCGTTCTGATTGATCTACTGGGATCTCCGTTCTGTATTGACCTACTTGGATCTCCGTTCTGTATTGACCTACTGGGATCTCCGTTCTGTATTGATCTACTGGGATCTCCGTTCCGTATTGACCTACTGGGATCTCCGTTCTGTATTGATCTACTGGGATCTCCGTTCTGTGTTGATCTACTGGGATCTCCGTTATCTATTGATCTACTGGGATCTCCGTTCTGTATTGATCTACTGGGATCTCAGTTCTGTATTGATCTACTGGGATCTCCGTTCTGTATTGATCTACTGGGATCTCCGTTCTGTATTGACCTACTGGGATCTCCGTTCTGTATTGACCTACTGGGATCTCCGTTCTGTGTTGATCTACTGGGATCTCCGTTCTGTGTTGATCTACTGGGATCTCCGTTATCTATTGATCTACTGGGATCTCCGTTCTGTATTGACCTACTGGGATCTGCGTTCTGTGTTGATCTACTGGGATCTCCGTTCTGTGTTGATCTACTGGGATCTCCGTTCTGTATTGACCTACTGGGATCTGCGTTCTGTGTTGACCTACTGGGATCTCCGTTCTGATTGATCTACTGGGATCTCCGTTATCTATTGATCTACTGGGATCTCCGTTCTGTATTGACCTACTGGGATCTGCGTTCTGTGTTGATCTACTGGGATCTCCGTTCTGTGTTGATCTACTGGGATCTCCGTTCTGTGTTGATCTACTGGGATCTCCGTTCTGTGTTGATCTACTGGGATCTCCGTTCTGTGTTGATCTACTTGGATCTCCGTTCTGTATTGACCTACTGGGATCTCCGTTCTCTATTGACCTACTGGGATCTCCGTTCTGTATTGATCTACTGGGATCTCCGTTCTGTGTTGATCTACTGGGATCTCCGTTATCTATTGATCTACTGGGATCTCCGTTCTGTATTGATCTACTGGGATCTCAGTTCTGTATTGATCTACTGGGATCTCCTTTCTGTATTGATCTACTGGGATCTCCGTTCTGTATTGACCTACTGGGATCTCCGTTCTGTGTTGATCTACTGGGATCTCCGTTCTGTGTTGATCTACTGGGATCTCCGTTATCTATTGATCTACTGGGATCTCCGGTCTGTATTGATCTACTGGGATCTCCGTTCCGTATTGATCTACTGGGATCTCCTTTCTGTATTGATCTACTGGGATCTCCGTTCTGTATTGACCTACTGGGATCTCCGTTCTGTGTTGATCTACTGGGATCTCCGTTCTGTATTGATCTACTGGGATCTCCTTTCTGTATTGATCTACTGGGATCTCCGTTCTGTATTGACCTACTGGGATCTCCGTTCTGTGTTGATCTACTGGGATCTCCTTTCTGTATTGATCTACTGGGATCTCCGTTCTGTATTGATCTACTGGGATCTCCGTTTTGTATTGACCTACTGGGATCTCCGTTCTGTATTGACCTACTGGGATCTCCGTTCTGTATTGACCTATGGGATCTCCGTTCTGTATTGACCTACTGGGATCTCCGTTCTGTGTTGATCTACTGGGATCTCAGTTATCTATTGATCTACTGGGATCTCCGTTCTGTGTTGATCTACTGGGATCTCCGTTATCTATTGATCTACTGGGATCTCCGTTCTGTGTTGATCTACTGGGATCTCCGTTATCTATTGATCTACTGGGATCTCCGTTCTGTATTGATCTACTGGGATCTCCGTTCCGTATTGATCTACTGGGATCTCCTTTCTGTATTGATCTACTGGGATCTCCGTTCTGTATTGACCTACTGGGATCTCCGTTCTGTGTTGATCTACTGGGATCTCCGTTCTGTATTGATCTACTGGGATCTCCTTTCTGTATTGATCTACTGGGATCTCCGTTCTGTATTGACCTACTGGGATCTCCGTTCTGTGTTGATCTACTGGGATCTCCTTTCTGTATTGATCTACTGGGATCTCCGTTCTGTATTGATCTACTGGGATCTCCGTTTTGTATTGACCTACTGGGATCTCCGTTCTGTATTGACCTACTGGGATCTCCGTTCTGTATTGACCTTCTGGGATCTCCGTTCTCTATTGATCTACCGGGATCTCCGTTCTGTGTTGATCTACTGGGATCTCCTTTCTGTATTGATCTACTGGGATCTCCGTTCTGTATTGACCTACTGGGATCTCCGTTCTGATTGATCTACTGGGATCTCCGTTCTGTATTGACCTACTGGGATCTCCGTTCTGTATTGACCTACTGGGATCTCCGTTCTGTATTGATCTACTGGGATCTCCGTTCTGTGTTGATCTACTGGGATCTCCGTTCTGTGTTGATCTACTGGGATCTCCGTTCTGTATTGATCTACTGGGATCTCCTTTCTGTATTGACCTACTGGGATCTCCGTTCTGTGTTGATCTACTGGGATCTCCGTTCTGTATTGATCTACTGGGATCTCCGTTCTGTATTGACCTACTGGGATCTCCGTTCTGTGTTGATCTACTGGGATCTCCTTTCTGTATTGATCTACTGGGATCTCCGTTCTGTATTGACCTACTGGGATCTCCGTTCTGTGTTGATCTACTGGGATCTCCGTTCTGTATTGACCTACTGGGATCTCCGTTCTGTATTGATCTACTGGGATTTCCTTTCTGTATTGACCTACTGGGTTCTCCGTTCCGTATTGACCTACTGGGATCTCCGTTCTGTGTTGATCTACTGGGATCTCCGTTCTGTATTGACCTACTGGGATCTCCGTTATCTATTGATCTACTGGGATCTCCGTTCTGTATTGATCTACTGGGATCTCCGTTCCGTATTGACCTACTGGGATCTCCTTTCTGTATTGACCTACTGGGATCTCCGTTTTGTATTGACCTACTGGGATCTCCGTTCTGATTGATCTACTGGGATCTCCGTTCTGTATTGACCTACTGGGATCTCCGTTCTGTATGGACCTACTGGGATCTCCGTTCTGTATTGATCTACTGGGATCTCCGTTCCGTATTGACCTACTGGGATCTCCGTTTTGTATTGACCTACTGGGATCTCCGTTCTGATTGATCTACTGGGATCTCCGTTCTGTATTGACCTACAGGGATCTCCGTTCTGTATTGACCTACTGGGATCTCCGTTCCGTATTGACCTACTGAGATCTCCGTTCTGTATTGATCTACTGGGATCTCCGTTCTGTGTTGATCTACTGGGATCTCCGTTATCTATTGATCTACTGGGATCTCCGTTCTGTATTGATCTACTGGGATCTCAGTTCTGTATTGATCTACTGGGATCTCCTTTCTGTATTGATCTACTGGGATCTCCGTTCTGTATTGACCTACTGGGATCTCCGTTCTGTATTGACCTACTGGGATCTCCGTTCTGTGTTGATCTACTGGGATCTCCGTTCTGTGTTGATCTACTGGGATCTCCGTTCTGTGTTGATCTACTGGGATCTCCGTTATCTATTGATCTACTGGGATCTCCGTTCTGTATTGACCTACTGGGATCTGCGTTCTGTGTTGATCTACTGGGATCTCCGTTCTGTGTTGATCTACTGGGATCTCCGTTCTGTATTGACCTACTGGGATCTGCGTTCTGTGTTGACCTACTGGGATCTCCGTTCTGATTGATCTACTGGGATCTCCGTTATCTATTGATCTACTGGGATCTCCGTTCTGTATTGACCTACTGGGATCTGCGTTCTGTGTTGATCTACTGGGATCTCCGTTCTGTGTTGATCTACTGGGATCTCCGTTCTGTGTTGATCTACTGGGATCTCCGTTCTGTGTTGATCTACTGGGATCTCCGTTCTGTGTTGATCTACTTGGATCTCCGTTCTGTATTGACCTACTGGGATCTCCGTTCTCTATTGACCTACTGGGATCTCCGTTCTGTATTGATCTACTGGGATCTCCGTTCTGTGTTGATCTACTGGGATCTCCGTTATCTATTGATCTACTGGGATCTCCGTTCTGTATTGATCTACTGGGATCTCAGTTCTGTATTGATCTACTGGGATCTCCTTTCTGTATTGATCTACTGGGATCTCCGTTCTGTATTGACCTACTGGGATCTCCGTTCTGTGTTGATCTACTGGGATCTCCGTTCTGTGTTGATCTACTGGGATCTCCGTTATCTATTGATCTACTGGGATCTCCGGTCTGTATTGATCTACTGGGATCTCCGTTCCGTATTGATCTACTGGGATCTCCTTTCTGTATTGATCTACTGGGATCTCCGTTCTGTATTGACCTACTGGGATCTCCGTTCTGTGTTGATCTACTGGGATCTCCGTTCTGTATTGATCTACTGGGATCTCCTTTCTGTATTGATCTACTGGGATCTCCGTTCTGTATTGACCTACTGGGATCTCCGTTCTGTGTTGATCTACTGGGATCTCCTTTCTGTATTGATCTACTGGGATCTCCGTTCTGTATTGATCTACTGGGATCTCCGTTTTGTATTGACCTACTGGGATCTCCGTTCTGTATTGACCTACTGGGATCTCCGTTCTGTATTGACCTATGGGATCTCCGTTCTGTATTGACCTACTGGGATCTCCGTTCTGTGTTGATCTACTGGGATCTCAGTTATCTATTGATCTACTGGGATCTCCGTTCTGTGTTGATCTACTGGGATCTCCGTTATCTATTGATCTACTGGGATCTCCGTTCTGTGTTGATCTACTGGGATCTCCGTTATCTATTGATCTACTGGGATCTCCGTTCTGTATTGATCTACTGGGATCTCCGTTCCGTATTGATCTACTGGGATCTCCTTTCTGTATTGATCTACTGGGATCTCCGTTCTATATTGATCTACTGGGATCTCCGTTCTGTGTTGATCTACTGGGATCTCCGTTCTGTATTGATCTACTGGGATCTCCTTTCTGTATTGATCTACTGGGATCTCCGTTCTGTATTGACCTACTGGGATCTCCGTTCTGTGTTGATCTACTGGGATCTCCTTTCTGTATTGATCTACTGGGATCTCCGTTCTGTATTGATCTACTGGGATCTCCGTTTTGTATTGACCTACTGGGATCTCCGTTCTGTATTGACCTACTGGGATCTCCGTTCTGTATTGACCTTCTGGGATCTCCGTTCTCTATTGATCTACTGGGATCTCCGTTCTGTGTTGATCTACTGGGATCTCCTTTCTGTATTGATCTACTGGGATCTCCGTTCTGTATTGACCTACTGGGATCTCCGTTCTGATTGATCTACTGGGATCTCCGTTCTGTATTGACCTACTGGGATCTCCGTTCTGTATTGACCTACTGGGATCTCCGTTCTGTATTGATCTACTGGGATCTCCGTTCTGTGTTGATCTACTGGGATCTCCGTTCTGTGTTGATCTACTGGGATCTCCGTTCTGTATTGATCTACTGGGATCTCCTTTCTGTATTGACCTACTGGGATCTCCGTTCTGTGTTGATCTACTGGGATCTCCGTTCTGTATTGATCTACTGGGATCTCCGTTCTGTATTGACCTACTGGGATCTCCGTTCTGTGTTGATCTACTGGGATCTCCTTTCTGTATTGATCTACTGGGATCTCCGTTCTGTATTGACCTACTGGGATCTCCGTTCTGTGTTGATCTACTGGGATCTCCGTTCTGTATTGACCTACTGGGATCTCCGTTCTGTATTGATCTACTGGGATTTCCTTTCTGTATTGACCTACTGGGTTCTCCGTTCCGTATTGACCTACTGGGATCTCCGTTCTGTGTTGATCTACTGGGATCTCCGTTCTGTATTGACCTACTGGGATCTCCGTTATCTATTGATCTACTGGGATCTCCGTTCTGTATTGATCTACTGGGATCTCCGTTCCGTATTGACCTACTGGGATCTCCTTTCTGTATTGACCTACTGGGATCTCCGTTTTGTATTGACCTACTGGGATCTCCGTTCTGATTGATCTACTGGGATCTCCGTTCTGTATTGACCTACTGGGATCTCCGTTCTGTATGGACCTACTGGGATCTCCGTTCTGTATTGATCTACTGGGATCTCCGTTCCGTATTGACCTACTGGGATCTCCGTTTTGTATTGACCTACTGGGATCTCCGTTCTGATTGATCTACTGGGATCTCCGTTCTGTATTGACCTACTGGGATCTCCGTTCTGTATTGACCTACTGGGATCTCCGTTCTGTATTGACCTACTGGGATCTCCGTTCTGTATTGATCTACTGGGATCTCCGTTCCATATTGACCTACTGGGATCTCCGTTTTGTATTGACCTACTGGGATCTCCGTTCTGATTGATCTACTGGGATCTCCGTTCTGTATTGACCTACTGGGATCTCCGTTCTGTATTGACCTACTGGGATCTCCGTTCTGTATTGATCTACTGGGATCTCCGTTCTGTATTGACCTACTGGGATCTCCGTTCTGTATTGATCTACTGGGATCTCCGTTCCGTATTGACCTACTGGGATCTCCGTTTTGTATTGGCCTACTGGGATCTCCGTTCTGATTGATCTACTGGGATCTCCGCTCTGTATTGACCTACTGGGATCTCCGTTCTGTATTGACCTACTGGGATCTCCGTTCTGTATTGATCTACTGGGATCTCCTTTCTGTATTGACCTACTGGGATCACCGTTATCTATTGATCTACTGGGATCTCCGTTCTGTATTGATCTATTGGGATCTCCGTTCTGTATTGACCTACTGGGATCTCCGTTCTGTATTGACCTACTGGGATCTCCGTTCTGTATTGACCTACTGGGATCTCCGTTCTGTATTGATCTACTGGGATTTCCTTTCTGTATTGACCTACTGGGATCTCCGTTCCGTATTGACCTACTGGGATCTCCGTTTTGTATTGACCTACTGGGATCTCCGTTCTGTATTGACCTACTGGGATCTCCGTTTTGTATTGACCTACTGGGATCTCCGTTCTGATTGATCTACTGGGATCTCCGTTCTGTATTGATCTACTGGGATCTCCTTTCTGTATTGACCTACTGGGATCTCCGTTATCTATTGATCTACTGGGATCTCCGTTCTGTATTGACCTACTGGGATCTCCGTTCTGTATTGACCTACTGGGATCTCCGTTCTGTATTGACCTACTGGGATCTCCGTTTTGTATTGACCTACTGGGATCTCCGTTCTGATTGATCTACTGGGATCTCCGTTCTGTATTGATCTACTGGGATCTCCTTTCTGTATTGACCTACTGGGATCTCCGTTTTGTATTGACCTACTGGGATCTCCGTTCTGATTGATCTACTGGGATCTCCGTTCTGTATTGATCTACTGGGATCTCCTTTCTGTATTGACCTACTGGGATCTCCGTTATCTATTGATCTACTGGGATCTCCGTTCTGTATTGACCTACTGGGATCTCCGTTCTGTATTGACCTACTGGGATCTCCGTTCTGTATTGATCTACTGGGATCTCCTTTCTGTATTGACCTACTGGGATCACCGTTATCAATTGATCTACTGGGATCTCCGTTCTGTATTGATCTACTGGGATCTCCGTTCTGTATTGACCTACTGGGATCTCCGTTCTGTATTGACCTACTGGGATCTCCGTTCTGTATTGACCTACTGGGATCTCCATTCTGTATTGACCTACTGGGATCTCCGTTCTGTATTGACCTACTGGGATCTCCGTTCTGTATTGACCTACTGGGATCTCCGTTTTGTATTGACCTACTGGGATCTCCGTTCTGATTGATCTACTGGGATCTCCGTTCTGTATTGATCTACTGGGATCTCCTTTCTGTATTGACCTACTGGGATCTCCGTTATCTATTGATCTACTGGGATCTCCGTTCTGTATTGACCTACTGGGATCTCCGTTCTGTATTGACCTACTGGGATCTCCGTTCTGTATTGATCTACTGGGATCTCCTTTCTGTATTGACCTACTGGGATCACCGTTATCTATTGATCTACTGGGATCTCCGTTCTGTATTGATCTACTGGGATCTCCGTTCTGTATTGACCTACTGGGATCTCCGTTCTGTATTGACCTACTGGGATCTCCGTTCTGTATTGACCTACTGGGATCTCCGTTCTGTATTGATCTACTGGGATTTCCTTTCTGTATTGACCTACTGGGATCTCCGTTCCGTATTGACCTACTGGGATCTCCGTTTTGTATTGACCTACTGGGATCTCCGTTCTGTATTGACCTACTGGGATCTCCGTTTTGTATTGACCTACTGGGATCTCCGTTCTGATTGATCTACTGGGATCTCCGTTCTGTATTGATCTACTGGGATCTCCTTTCTGTATTGACCTACTGGGATCTCCGTTATCTATTGATCTACTGGGATCTCCGTTCTGTATTGACCTACTGGGATCTCCGTTCTGTATTGACCTACTGGGATCTCCGTTTTGTATTGACCTACTGGGATCTCCGTTCTGATTGATCTACTGGGATCTCCGTTCTGTATTGATCTACTGGGATCTCCGTTCTGTATTGATCTACTGGGATCTCCGTTCTGTATTGACCTACTGGGATCTCCGTTCTGTATTGACCTACTGGGATCTCCGTTCTGATTGATCTACTGGGATCTCCGTTCTGTATTGACCTACTGGGATCTCCGTTCTGTATTGACCTACTGGGATCTCCGTTCTGATTGATCTACTGGGATCTCCGTTCCGTATTGACCTACTGGGATCTCCCTTCTGTATTGACCTACTGGGATCTCCTCACTGGGTTGGTTACTAACGTATTTAACGTTGTTGGTCTCTACTTCGTCTTCCATCAAACTGATTAGAACTTCCAGACTCGTTTCCAAAACATTTGAATCTTTAATGTTTGTAACTCCTGTTTGTATAACCATAGTAACCGTTAAAGGGTTGCTAAGAAACGATGCCTTTCCCGCCTCTAGGGAGAAATATTAATTACTACTGATATAACCGAAATTTTGGAGGGAAATAAACCATAAATCCAAACAGCTTACCATTGTGTCTGTATCTGTAATGTAAACCTCAATACAATCTCACCTGTATCAATAAAGGTTGACATGGCAACAATAAGTATATTACTGATAGCCAATCCCTGATGGGAAGACCAAAGTTTAATTAGCAATCGAGTGACGTCACGGGATATTAGAAGATTCGTCAATTCATCTAAAAACAATATAATTCAGAATTCAGTATTTTATTAAACGATGAGATTCGATGGGATTCCAGATTCCACTATTGTTAGGGAATGATTCCCTACGTGGAGGAATTTATTATGTCGCGAAATTATAATTTCTGAGCAAAATTGTATAAAGAATTGGGTAAAAGAATTTTATGAAGAAAATAACATCACTCGTATCATTTGCTACAGGCAATGTAATTGTTATGTTACATAATATGTAGAATCTTTCTTTCTATACAAATATAACAATCGTGGCTAATAAGATGAATTAAGAGCGCGATTTCATGAAAATACTATTTTAAAAACTCTTATATAATTTGAAAGGCAACATTACAAATTCTGGTTCAGTCGCGACATCGACGCTGAGGTTGTCAAACTAGTTGTTTTTCAAATATCAAGCTCAGTGCTCAGTCACCACGTGTCGAGGCTTTAGCGTGAGCTAAATTATGTTCTAATACTTTGTTGTTTATTGTATATGGTGTACAATTAGTATATTCAAATGTCAAGTCGTAATTATAAATATACGCTAATGTACAGAGATTCCAGAGAACTGGTTTATTGTGTAACCAACGTGACTTATTACACACAATGTCACTATTATAGTATATAATTGTTCTTGTTGTTATGTTGCTAAGCAACATTCTTAGTTATTAATTGTTCTGTTATCCTGGCTCGTTCCAGGGTTGCCACATGGCTCCCCCCAGCGAAGGGTACTGTAGCGATGATGCCTGGAACCCGTAATAGTTTGGCTGTTTCACTGGGCGGCCAAAGCGTGAGAAGTGCTCTGATGGGGTTGTTTTGCGTGTTTGAGATGGTACCGATATGTTTGGGGTTGCTGGAGGTTGTGATGCTATCTGGGATGGAGGCTTTGGAGCTGCAGCTGTCGGTGGTACACAATAGGCGACTTTGAGTCGGTCTACTGACACTGAGTCTTTTTTCCGTTTATTTCTATGAGGAAATATTTGTCGCCAGCCTCTATAACACTTTGAATGGTCCAGTGTAGGGTCTTTCAAGTGGTCCGCGGTGCTTGTCCACTCGGACATAAACAAACCCAGTCGAAGCTAAGTTGCTTGGGACATGTTTGGGGTGTTGTCCATGGAAGTTAACTGGTGGAGGAATTATCGACTGCATTGTTGTTTGGAGGTGATTGAGAAACTCATCCGTTGGAGTGGCATCACGAGAGCCGGGTTGAAGGAGCTCGCCGGGAAGGTGAAGAGATGTGCCATAGACGAGGTCAGGGGTCGAGCAGTTTCCATCTTCGCGCCACGCAGTTCTCATTCCGAGGAGAATGAGTGGCAATTCATCCATCCATTGCGGGTTGGTAAGGCGAGCTTTAAGGCTGCCGGTGCATCCGTTCGACCATTACATTTGCCTGTGGGTGATACGCTGTAGTGGACTAGGCAGAGATGCCAAGCAGTTTGTGTAGATTTGCCTAGAGTTTGGATGTGAACTGTGCACCACGGTCTGAGGTTATATCTTCGGGTATGCCAAATCTGGAAATCCAGTTTCTGATAAATGCTTGGGCACAAGTCAACGAAGTGGCATTCTCCAGTGGAATTGCTTCAGGCCATCGTGTGAAACGATCGATGATTGTAAAGAGGTATGTGTAGCCTTCAGACACCGGAAGGCCAGCCGGAAGACCTGCCAAATCGAATGTCAGGTTGAGGTCGAGTAGCAAGAGGTGCGTGTACGTGGCGCTGTACTTTTGATGACACGAGTGGCATTCTCGGCACCATTTCCGAATATCTGATTTCATCCTGTGCCATACGAACTTAGATGAAATTGCGCGTTGTGTTGGACGGAAACCGGCGTGTGCCAGATTGTGTATGGTGTTGAACACTCGTTTAGTCCATGTGGCCAGGATGATGGGCCGATTGTTTCCAGTGGAAACATCGCATAGGACTGAGTAGTCGCCGAAGGATATGTCTTTGAGGCAGAGACCAGAGATTGCTGTGCGATACGAGGCGATGTCTCCCGAGGAAGACTGACCAGTTGCCAGCTGTCGATAGTTAATTGTTGGTAGGTAAATTGCTGAGACCGAGGGATCTACTGCACGTGAGAGTGCATCAGCAACAATGTTGTCAGGGCCTTTGATATGGCGAATATCAGTTGTGAATTCGGCAATGCATGACATATGTCGAGTTTGGCGTGGTGAACGATCAGTAGAGGCTGAGAAAGCGAAGGTAAGTGGCCTGTGATCAGTAAGTATGTGGAACTTTCTACCCTCGACGAAGTGTTGGAAGTGTTTAATGGAGGTGTAGATAGCTAAAAGTTCACGGTCGAAAGTGCTGTACTTTGACTCAGCAGTGGTAAGCTTCCGGGAAAAAAATGCCAGTGGTTGCCAAACTCCAGAGTTCTGCTGTTCCAGCTGTGCACCAACGGCAATGTCGGATGCATCGGTGCTGATCCTTGTATGACTCGTACGGCTAGGGTGTATGAGGAGGGTGGCGTTTGCGAGTGCTGATTTTGCGGCTTCAAAGGCGGACTGACAGTTTGTGGTCCAGATTATATCTTTACCTTTGCCCTTTGTTGCCTCGTGGAGTGCTGAAAGGGTGCAGGCAACACGCGGAATAAAGCGGTGATAATAATTTATCTTTCCAAGGAAACGTTGGAGTGCAAGTTTAGATTCAGGTACTGGGTAGTCGAGGATGGCAGAAACTTTGGTTGGTAGTGGAGTAACGCCTGTGGCATTGATGTTGTGTCCTAGGTATGTGAGTTCTGCTGAACCGAAACACACTTACTCCTATTTATTACCATCCCATTGTCGAGAAGGAGGCGGAAAACCTGTCTTAAGTGGTCTGCATGTTCCTCAGAGTTTGTACTAGCAACAAGGATGTCTTCGGCATTACTATGGTATTTATAAGCCAACATTGAAAATTTTAATATAACATTTTCTGGACTCACATTTTGTTTTTTGTTTTATTTATTGTTCCAGAACACGCTAGCTATTCATTTTTTTAAATGATGTTCTAGAACAATTATTTTTTGTTCTAGAACATTTTTAGAAAATCTTGGTTCTCTTTAAAATTCAATACAAAAATGTTGGAAATTTTTTTATTGATTTTAATTTTGAAACACGTTATAAAACGATTCCATGCGTTTTAAATAGAATCCAGATTTTTTCTAAAAAATGTTCTAGAACAATTTGTTCTATAACATAATTTTATTAAAAAACTATTAGCTGACCTGTTCTGGAACATTATTTATACAAATAGTAATAAGAACTACTACTAGGATCGGCATGCTGCATTGCAGCTGCATTTTTAAGAATGCTGTGCCGGCTTGTCAACAAAATTGCACCGCCACAACTCCCTATCACCCATGACATTTGCTAGATCATCCGCATCTTTAAGGCCAGTGTCCTTTAAGATGCGTCTCAAGAAAGTCATGGGCTGTCCACCATGCTTATTCACTCCATGAGGCTGCCAAAGTACAAGATTATGCACTGGCTGGTCCTCACGGCGAAAGCAATGTCCTGCAAAGCGGAGGCGATTTTGTTCTAGTGTCAAGCTTGGGGGAACCAATGAGACACCTCCAATGTTATATAGTGTCTGGTTGGAGATGTGTGCATTGTACTTGACACAATGTACCCGGCGTAGCATTCTTGTGAATGTGCCATCCAGAGATTTGGTGTCCTCAGCAGTTAGAGCCCAGCATGGACTCCCGTAGAGGAGTACTGGAACTACTGCTGCTCTGAATAATCGGACCTTAAGTTTCCGATTAATTCTAGGTGACTTCCAAATCCTGGAAAGCCTATTCAAGGCTGCCCATGCCTTTCCCTTACGTATTCGAAGGTCCTCATCTGACTTCCGGATCCATGATCCCAGGTAACAGAAGTCGTCCACATGCTCAAGCATACCATCCTTTGAGCTTATGCTCATCCGATCAGAGACTTGCTGAGGACTTTCAAAGTTAACTGTCAGAATTTTGGTCTTTCTGGAGTTAATAAAAAGACCAACACTAGAAGCAGCATGTTCTAATGAGCTGAGGAGCCGCTGGGCTCCCTCTAATGATTCTGAGAGTACTCCTAAGTCATCAGCAAAGTCTAGATCAGTTAGGTACTTGGCAGGATTTCCTCGACTTCTGGAGCCAGTAGGTGGAGTTATCATCACCCCATCATCATTATGATGATCTAAGGACATGCGTAGAACATAGTCAACCACAATAATGAACAAGAATGGTGCAAGAGTGTCTCCTTGGAGGACGCCCCATAACACTTCAAATGGTTCTGTGTCACCATCAACAGTAGACACAAATGTTGTCGAACCATCGTATACTGATCTGATTGCTGCAATAATTTCATCAGGAATCCCATATAATGAAAGTATGCTGAACATACGTGAGCGAGAGACTGAATCAAAGGCCTTGAAGAAGTCAACAAAGATAACAGCCAGATGCCTGTCTTTCTTTTTTGATAACTCTTCAATTACCCTTCTAAGTGCCAAAATGGGCTCCATGGTCCCACGACCTTTACGGAACCCATTCTGATTTCCACGTAGCAGTCTCTCAATGGGATCCCTGATGCGATTTAATAGAATTCTATTGTATAGTTTTGCAGCAATCGAGATCAATGAGATTCCCCGAAAAGAACCATAGAGTGTTAGGTTTCCCTTCTTGGGAACTGGCACCAACTTATTTGTTTTCATTTCTTGTGGGACTCTTGTTGTACGGTACATGTCTACTATGATGGGATAGATGAGCTTTAAACACTCAGGTATTTTAAAGACCTCAGGGGGAACACCATCTACTCCACTGGCACGATTGGTCTTAATGCTCTTTGCAGCAGCCTTCACTTCTGCAAAGGAGATATCGCCAATGGGAATATCTGGGAGTACAGACTCAGACACTTTTACTTCTATAAAGTTATCAGGCAATACCCTGTCATTATTGAGGAGCTTTTCAAAGTGGGCTTTCCAACCATTGAGGCGATCGGCTGGTGATTCAGCCTTAACCTTGGTGGTTGGTTGGCTTTACCGCCCAGTAAGCAGATTGATCGATTTCCATGCCTGGGATGATTGCCTGCTGTCGTCAGCATCATTGATGGCATCAACCTGTTGGTTTATTAGCTCCTGTAGATTAACAGAGTACTGCCTGTTCAGGGACCTAGATGCAGCTTTAACTGCATTCTTGGCCGCTGCAGTCTGTTTGAGTCGGGACTCTTTCTGCGCCTTATGAAGGTCATTTCGGCACTTCTGAATTTTGTTGTCAGTCCAGGGGGCCCTTTTCCTGTTTCGAGGGTATACAGGAACTGTTTCTGCAGCTGCTAACTTAACTGCTTCTGTAAAGGCAGTATAGCCCTCACAGTGATCTGCCGCCTCAGAGGCAAGAGCCTCATACCTGTTGCTCAGCTGTAGTGTGAAGCTGGATCTCACACTTGGCTGTTGCAACAGAGAGGACCAGTCATGCCGTGGCAAGGCAGATTTCGTTGTTCTGCTAGCACGCAGACTAAGTCTTACCTTGGCCACAATAAGGCGGTGATCACTAGAGAAGGGTCGAAGTGTAAATGCATTACAGTCTTGTATAGAGCTCCTGTATTTCCTACGAAACAGAATATGGTCTATCTGGGACTTGTGACCACTGGGTCCACTATGAGTCCATAGCTTTCCAGTTCGCTTCTTGAACTGGGTTCCAGCCGAAAACAATCCATTTCCAGAGATAAAATCCTGAAGATGGACAGAATTTCGGTTAACACTATTGCTATAGACCCAGGGCGATGTAGGTGATTGATGCAGACTTGCATTAAAGTCTCCCAGGCATGTTAAGAATGCATGCTGATCCACTCCATCAGTTGCTGCTTGTAGATTGTGGTAGAAATTTTCCACCTCCTCTACAGGGGCAACACTAGTTGGAGAGTAGCACACAATCAGAACCACCTTAGGAAACTTCTTAGCCAGTCTTCCAGAACATGAGAAGTGGCAACGGATGATGCGGTTAGAGATTTGGTCTATTTTGTCCAATGCTGCATGTGCAGTTGGATTCATCAATAGACCAATTCCACCATTGCCACTATCATCTGCTGACGCGAGGGCGAGTCGCCAACCGCCCCCCATGTCCTTAATCAGAACCTCATCAGTCTGTCCAGTCTGCATTCGGTGCTCTTGAACACCCACTGCGCTAAGAGAAAGCTTATCTGCCAAGGCAGTCAGCTCACCTTGTCGCATTGGGGACCCGAGTGTTAGGGTGTTTACTGAGGCTAGTCTAGTGACTTGCCTCAGATTCACCAATGGCTTTGTTGGTCGGGGTGGAACATGAGAGTAGCCTCCAACTCCAGAATCCCTCTCCCCATCACAATCTGGCCTCCCTGGTGACCCAGGGTTTGGGCCAGAAAGGTCATCAGGAAAGGGACTCAAAGAATTGTTGGCTGCTCTCTCTCCAGTAGGGGGTGAGACAGGCAGACGGTCAGGAGTTAACTGACGCCTGTGAGGCCGATTGCGTCCGGTAATTCCACTGGCCTCTAGTGGCCGGACCTCCGCATTGCTAATGTAATCCATAGTGGGGGTTGGGGGGTGCTTTTTTGCCGAGTCAGCTCTCGGGGCAAATACCACACCCTGGTTTGCCATTCCACAGGGTGGGTGTCGCAATGGAGTCAGATATGAGGCCCATCACCCATATCTACTCTGGCGTACATGACCCACCATTGGCTGTTGCAGCTCATCTGCTGGGTCATGCCCTGTACCCTTGCTGCCAGGTGCAGGTCGCAGTGAAGTGCCCTCAGAGTGGACATGAGAACACTCTACTCCTAACCAGCCATTGGTAGATCACCATCTGCCTGGTCAGGCCATATACCCCTGCAGCCAAGTATATGGGTCCTTAATCCAGGACCAAGGGCGTCCTTATCCCAGAACGAAGGGGGTCCTAGTTACAGGACCAGATTTGCCCTAGTAAGAGGGTCTATGCAGCTACAGGTGGCACCTCCTTTATGCTGCATGGAGGTGTCAAGTTTTCTTGATCAATGACCTAGAATACCTGACCTGACCTTAAGGATCCATAGTTACAGGACCAGATTTGCCCTAGTAAGAGGGTCTATGCAGCTACAGGTGGCACCTCCTTTATGCTGCATGGAGGTGGCAAGTTTTCTTGATCAATGACCTAGAATACCTGACCTGACCTTAAACTAGATACGACAAAATATTTACAGAAGCAAGTAGGATGTCGGAACCAGTGTTGAAATTTCTAGCTAATAATTTTTATTGTCCGTTGAAATCACTCATTGTGTCCTCTGATTTTGACTTTTTATGTTATAGTTTTTTTAACATTGACGAAAACAATTATTAAAAATTTTCAATTTTTGCTTATACATATTATCATAGTAATACCGATGTCGTCTAGGTAAACAAATGTTAAGGGAATGCCGCGTAGGATGCCATCCATGAGGCGCTGGAAGGCCTGCGCGGCATTTTTCAGTCCGAATGGCATCCTGAGGAACTCATAAAACCCGAAGGGTGTTATGATGGCAGTTTTAGCTACATCGTTGGTATGGACAGGGATGTGATGAAACCCTCGCACCAAGTCGATCTTTGAAAAAATAGTTGTGCCATCAAGACTGGCATTGAAGTCTTGTATGTGAGGGAGGGGATATCTATCATCCGTTGTGACATCATTTAGTCGGCGGAAGTCCCCACATGGGCGCCAGCCACCACCAGGTTTGGGGGCGATATGGAGGGGAGAGGACCATGACCAAGGCGAGTTGGATTGGCGAATGATACCGAGTTCCTCCATTTTGGCAAACTCTGTTTTGGCAATTTCCAATTTCTCAGCATCGAGACGCCGAGCTCGAGAGTGAAGTGGTGGTGGTAAGGATATGGTGTTCAACACCATGTTTGTTTGACGCGTCTGCGTAGAAGCGTGGTATCAGGAGTTCAGGGAACTCATCAATGATCTTGTCGAAGGGATTACCAGAGATGGAGTGGATGCCTGAGAAGATGGCTGTATGTGGGATTCCTTGGAAGGGATCGTTGCCAGCAGTTTCAAGTCGAGGAGGCGACGCCCAGTCATGTCGATTGCCAAGTGGTTGTCCGCAAAGAAGTCTGCACCGAGGATAGGTTGTGAAACTTCAGCAAGGCGGAACTTGTGGATGAAGGATCGACAACCGAATAGGAGAGGGATGTCCCGTGAACCCCAGGTGCGGATGATGGTTGAGTTTGCAGCTTCAAGTGGATCTGTGCATGCGTTGAACCGCTTTTCACATGCAGATGCAGGGTAAACTGAGTAATCTGCACCACAGTCTACGAGGTAGTGGCGACCAGAGCGGCGGTCCAAAACAGTCATCGTGTTTCTTTTCGTCGTTGGAGGGTGGCCGACCGCAGAGACGCCTAGCAGTCGGCCTTGGAGTTTCCCGGGGCTTTTGTGTACCGTTGTGAGGTAGTCAATGTTCGTACTAGTTTGCGTAGTGGGCAATCCCCTTGTTTACAGTTCCATGCTTTCTCTCCAAATTTTGCGTGGTAGAAACAAAGGCTGTGTGTAGTGGTCGTTAGGTGAGGTGGGGCGAAACGGGCAGCATTGATGCTGGCTGGACCGAGTTCGATACACCCAGCCTCGATAATGTGGTCTGCCTCTGTTGCTAGTTTTTCGAAGTCTGTAGTTCCAGATCCAGCAAGGATGCGACACACTTCAGTGGGCATTTGGGCCATGAATAGAGCGCGAAAAATTGTCTCAGGGTCACTGTTCAGGGAACGCATATGCCGTAGCAGACCCGATGGTGTTCGGTCTCCAAGGCCAGACAATGACAGCAGTGCGTTGTCTCTCGCTGCTTGCGTTGTTCCAAATGCTTTTATCAGGGCAATCTTGAGAGCCTCATAGCGTCCATAAGGGGAGGATCGAGGATGAGGGCACGAACTTCTTTTGCGGTTGCATTATCAAGGGAAGCTACTAAATAGTTGAACTTGGTCTGTGGAGTGATCGGTGGAGTCCGTGTCTCAAATTGCGCCTCCACTTGAGTGAACCAGATTTCTGGATCAGAGGTCCAAAAAGTAGGTAGATTGACTGACACAGATGTGATTGTTGGAGTGGGATCGGTGACGGGCTGTGCCTGTGCTAAGCCTTTGAGGGCCTGGGCGATGAGCAGAATGTCGTTGGGATCCATCTGTTGCTTTCCAGTGTGCAGGGTGTGTCAGCGAGTGAAAGTTCTTGATCGTCTGGGTCACCAGTTTAGCGTGAGCTAAATTATGTTCTAATACTTTGTTGTTTATTGTATATGGTGTACAATTAGTATATTCAAATGTCAAGTCGTAATTATAAATATACGCTACAGAGATTCCAGAGAACTGGTTTATTGTGTAACCAACGTGACTTAATTACACACAATGTCACTATTATAGTATATAATTGTTCTTGTTGTTATGTTGCTAAGCAACATTCTTAGTTATTCATTGTTCTGTTATCCTGGCTCGTTCCAGGGTTGCCACAAGGCATTCAATGACTCACCATTATTATCCAAACAGTTGATTAGACAACCAACCACAACCTGGGGTAATTGATTATCATTACGGGTATTCGAATTTCCTGCGGAAACCACCATAGTTATTAAGGTCAATAAAGCATCACAAACTAGAGATAAATAAAGTAAGAAAAAAACATAGTAATTATTATATCAATCACCGAGATGGTTGGAGTTTAGAAATAACTGTAGGCTAGTAGCTATGGTGGATGTTGAAACTTGCAACCACCGAGCAACTACCTCAGATCGGATAAAATTTATACTTGAACCAATTTATTAAAATTCGGAAATGTGACGACGTTTAAAGTTTAGACAGACATATCCCTCTAGTGTTCAAACGGGATCCCGATCACGAGAGGTAATCCCTGGAAATCGCGAAAAGTCGGATCCCGCTTCTAAACTAATCCCTACTACTGTACGGCCCTACCTTCTATTAACAGTAAGGTACATGCTATTGCTATACATAACATCCTCATACATACACCTACCCAATACATAGGCCGAGGCAGTGATGGGTTGAGCTAACCTGCGCTGTTGTGATCTTTTAAAGAATCGTTCTCAAAACACAGGTTTCCGAGCAACCGCGTAGCTTGTAGTACAACTGCAGGGTGAGACTTGGCGGTCAGTAGCGGAAACATAAACCCGGCCAATTGGGATGCGGGACACGAATCCCTGCCGTCCTCTGAAACATTGCGAAATGGTGTAACAAGTAACCCAGTACCAGGTACTGCAGTACAATACTGGGTTTTAAATTAAAACCTGCAACAGAGAATTTTCACTCCCCATTCAAAATCACTCCCCGTTTAAAATCCCTAGTGTATTCTCACTTCGGGGTGTATTTTTCCTAGTGTATTTTAAGCCCCGTCTAGTTAAAACTCACCCCTGAATTTATCGATTTTCACTCTGTGTAAATCCAAATCTGTGTGAATTCTAACCGGGTGGTGAAAATAAACTAGGAAATTTTAACCACAACAGTAGAATGGCTGAATGGTTATCTTATCCATTCTGCCTTTACTTAGGCCTACCATACACACTGACTGACTGACATAAAGCTGCAAAGTTAACCGGGCAGCCGGGTCCGCGCTCCGCATACCTGTTCTTGTCAAATCCGCAAGATCTTTAATGGCATCCGCAAGTTCAATATGGATTAATTCCCATGATTCTTGGAAGTCGCCGTCCAAGATTATCTTATCATATTTATCCAGAATATTCTTAAATCGTTCGATCTTTCCAAGTGACGCTGATATATCGGAAGCCATAACCGCATAACTGCTACCAGTATCGTTCCGGCTTCCGGGGTCTACCTGCAGACCTACATAAAACACGGTCCGGTCTCCGGCGATAAACTGATAGACTAGCCTACTTAGTAGGCTTAAGGATGTACCGTACTGTAAATAACCGGTACCGGTACTACAGTAACTAGGCAACTGCTGTCAGGCTGTACTGCAGTACTGTATTTTAGTTCAAATGTGTAACTGTCTGACTGCGTAAGGAAATATGAATGTTTTAAGGACAAGTCTGTCTGTTGGTTGTGTACTGTTTGATAATTTAAATTTCCCGCTATAATCAGATAATGTGGGTCTGATCCGCCACCTCGCTGAGACCCTCGTGGCCCGGCAGCGGGGGATGCGCGAGCGAGGCCTAGCTTGTGTGTTAGGGGGAGTTCGGAGGCGCTTACAGTTCGCGCTTCTGCGCTCGAGCTCCCTGTGCCTGCGTGGTGGTAGGCGGCCATGGAGGCCGCTCGGATTTGGGGACGGTGCCGGTCTGCGGGGGTCTGACCTTCCTGATCGGTACTGATCCCTTGCCTCTGAGCTCCAACATATCCTTCCAGTGCTCTGGTGGTAGGCCCGATGATATTTGTGTGGTGGCGGAATTAATTTTGTTATTTTTGGTGCACATCTTTTTAATTTATGATTTTGTTTTAATAAAATACTCCTTCTTGTGTTGATAATGTGGGTTTGTCAACGACAAAGAATACCCCTGTTGCTGTTTTTAACGATCCTGAATTCCTGAGTCACCATTTCGTTAAAATCGGGGCTGAGTGTGACATAGGGTGAAACTTTCCTGGTTAGCTATACCAATCCAATATCTTTGACAATAGTACTGTACAAATGTATCCCGCAGAGAAATACGTTATACGGCCAGAATACGGTTACCTTACCTTCCCCGTTCCAAAGATGTAGAATGAACTCCCAGCCACCATCACAGACTCAATCTCTTTAGTTGTTTTCAAACATAACGTTAAGAAATACTACCTAGGAAAATTAACCAAGCATTCAATATCGACATTCATCTAATAACTATAACTAATAATATAATATTTATCTTTTTACCCAAATCTTATATAACCTTTAATAAACGAACACACCATTTTTAAATAAACTCTTAATTTAAAACGCGAGCTTTTAATAACTTGTTGTTAATTCCGACTTTTTAATAAACACTTAGTTAATTAAACCCGACCTTTTAATAAACTGATTTAATTTTGTGCTTTCATTTAATAAACATCTACTTTTTATACTTTAATTAATAAATAAACAATTTTTATATTTTATTAAGTAATTAAACAGGACTAAGGATGATCCAACTCTATAGCAAATGGAGCGGAAAAAATAAATTCGCCTCCAGCGGGGATCGAACCCGCGTCGCCCGATAAACGTGCAGGTCTGCTAACCACTACACCATGGAGGCTCCTGCATCTTTCCGATTGATTTGCTATAGCTGGTAAGCTACCTTACGGTTGCTATTGAATACAGTCCTCCTTACGGATGGATTTAATCTGTATTCAAATACAGTAGCAGTTATGACCTGTACTGCAAACGAATGTTATTGTATATGTGTTTAACATCCATAGATTGTATAAATTAATAAGTAATTAAACAGGACTAAGGATGATCCAACTCTATAGCAAATGGAGCGGAAAAAATTAATTCGCCACCAGCAGCGGGGATCGAACCCGCGTCTCCGGTGGATTTTTATATTTTTATTTTACGTTAATCTACTGTAGCACACCTTATTTCGTATAATTTATATTTTTATTTTTAATTCAGTCTCAGTCGATAAGTTTACTTACTACCCCCAGAATAAACCAATTATTAATAGTTAATTAATTAATTTATTATTATTAATAATATTTTAAATATTTTTTATTCTAGAATATAGAGTAAGAGAGGGTGACTAAATTTTAAGAGTTAATTTACGCATAGCTAACCCTCAGGCATATAATAACTTGTAACTCCACAGGTATTAGTTACATTAGTAGTGTTATAACAGCATTGAAAGATTGACCATTAAAATTATAGTAGAACCAAGGTTAATTAATAACTGTAGAGAGTAGGCCAACTGGATTGGATTAGCGAATTATATGCTCAATGTCTCAGGGATCGCTGCGGTGTTGCCAATGTGGCATCACCAGCAATGGTTGCTGTGAAAGCCGTCGTTGCGGATGCTTTCGAGCCGAACGTTCGTGTGTCAGCTGTTGTCAGCTCAATAACGGCCGCTGCAGGAACCAGTACACGCTACAACAACTCAGTTCAACCGCTAGTTTACCTTTACCCAGTCCATGTGATGGAAGAGGACAGGTATGTTCGTGCTCTCTCTCGCCAATCCCATCAATCGACAGGACTCTCATTGACAATTCCTCAGGGAATGACAGCTCGTTTTTCGGTGACCTAAATAACACCGTCATCTCGACTATTCGATCGAGTAGTCCCATCCTAACCAACCTGCCAGCCATTACGATTCCCTTGATCAGCTCCTCGCTTCAAGCACTGCCTCCGTCTACTAATGATCGCCAGCCTACGATCCATTGGTTTGAAGCCTCGTTTCCACTGGAGAGGTTTATCTTCTCTTTACGAGGAGCTTACAACATGGTAGTTCATTGGCGTCCCAACCTCTTCCTGTTGCCTCCCGGGGCCATCGGTAGGGCGGTGGTTTCCGAGATGAGCCGACTGCTGAAACTCTTCTCAGCCGAACCCAGTTACGAAGATGCAGCCCTCACAGGGCTTATGATACTCCCTGCACTTCTGCTTCAGAAGCCAAGTCGTGATTCTGCTGCGTTGGTTCATCGACGGGTTTTAGAGCGCCGGTTCGAGTCATGGAAGTCGGGACGTTTTGATCTGTTATTACAGGAGGCAAGTGCCATCCAGGCTCATCTGCCCAAGCGGTCTGCGCGCACTGTTCTGCTGCACAACACTGCCGCCGAGAAAGTTTTCTGTAGACATATGCTTACAGGGAATGTCAACGCAGCAATCAGGTGTCTGAACGAATTAGAAAAGGGGAAGGTACTCTCTCTCAATGAGACTGTCACAGACAAGAATGGGGTGACGAAGAAGGTGCGTGATTTTCTTCTCGATAAACATCCTCCAGCCGCTCCGGCAGATCCATCGACTCTCCTGACTGGGTACAACCATGCTCCGGAATTTCACCCAGTCATTTTCGAGAAGATTTCAGCTGATGTCGTGCTAAACTGTCTGCTCCAGATCCGGGGAAGCGCTGCAGGGCCTTCGGGACTCGATGTTCAGGGGTGGAAACATATCGCCACTCGGTTCCGGAACTCTTCAACAGAACTGTGCTCCAGTATAGCTTCCGCTGCAAAGAAGATTGCAAAGTTCCCGCTGGAGCCATCAAACCTCTCCTCGCTGCTCTCAGCTCGCCTCGTGGCAATTGATAAGTGTCCGGGGGTCCGACCTATCGGAATTGGTGAGGTGTTGCGTCGTATTATCGGCAAGACGGTGATATACTGCATCTCTAATGATCTGCAGAGCATTGGCGGGTCGGTTCAGCTCTGCTGCGGCCAGAAGGCGGGGATTGAGCACGCAATCCACAGCCTCAGCGATGAGTTTGCCAAGGATGACTGTGAGGCGGTGCTCCAGGTTGACGCTACAAATGCATTCAACTCGATTAATCGTGCCGCTGCAACCCACAACATCGGGATGGTTTGTCCCTCGCTGCAAACCATAGTATCGAACTGCTATGCAACCCCTTCAAAGTTGTTCATCGGCAGGGAGTACATACTCTCATCAGAGGGCTTCACGCAGGGTGATCCGATAGCGATGCCATCTTACGCAGTCGGATCGATCCCTCTGATCGTCGAGGCGGGTGCTGCAGCGGATATGCTACAGAAGTGGTTTGCGGATGACGGCAATGCCGCAGGGACTCTATCGGAACTGCGGAAGTTCTGGGACCTCATCCGGACTCGCAGGCCCTCACATGGCTATTTCCCGACAAAGTGCCACCTTCTCGTCAAACCGGAACTGATCCAAGAAGCCCGACGTCTGTTTCCAGATGACGGTTTCACCATTGAAGTCCGAGGGAGCCGACTCTTAGGAGGTGTCATCGGGAACGACGAGTACCGTGAGGAATTTGTGAACTCTAAGGTAGCTGAGTTTACTACTCAAGTGGATCTTATCACCAAGATTACCTCTATGGATCCACACTGCGCCTACGCTGGCCTCACCATCGGCCTAGCAGCTCGGTGGAGGTACATCTCTCGTGTGGTATCCGGGTCGACCCAGTTATTCGGTGACCTTGAAAATGCAGTTAGGAAGTGCCTCGGCGCACTAACTGGCCAGCCATCCATCTTGACAGTGGAGCGGGAGTTGTTCTCCCTACCGGTCCGGTCAGGTGGTCTGGCAGTTCCCCTTCCGAGTGACCTGGATACACAATATGTGAACTCCAGGAGGCTGTGTCAGCCCTTCAATGAACACGATGATCCGGACTCGATTCAGGCAGCACAGCGCGAGATCATCAAGGTGAGCCGGAGTACTGACGCCCTGCAATTGGAGGGGAAGCTGAATGCGATTCGCAATCAACTCACGCCAAATCAAAAAACTCTCCAAGAACTCGTGTCAGAGAAAGGCGCCTCAGCGTGGTTGAACTCACGCCCCATCACCCTGCTCGACACGCATCTCAATAAAGAGGAGTTCAAGGATTCACTCTGTCTTCGCTATGGCTGGTTACCCCAGTCGCTCCCGGCTCGTTGCGCCTGTGGGACACGATTTTCCGTTAATCATGTCCTGTCGTGCCCCACTGGTGGTTATCCGTCAATACGGCACAACGAGATCCGGGATTTCGTCGCATCAACCCTGACCGAGGTCTCCCAGAACGTCTCGATTGAACCCCGATTGCAGCCTATCTTTGGTGAGCAGTTCGAGAGGCGTTCAACAACAGAGGATCAGGAGGCGCGGCTGGACGTGGCGATGTCTGGGTTTTGGGGATCGAGATTCCAGAGAACATTTTTGGACGTCTCAGTTTTCAATCCTCTCGCTCCGACCAATGCAGCAATGACACTAGAGGGCGCCCATCTCCATCACGAGGCGCGGAAGCGGGGTCGGTATGAAGAACGAGTCAGGGAAGTCGAGCTGGCGACCTTCACGCCACTGATCATGTCTGCTTTCGGGGGAATCTCACCAGCCACGGCGCAGTTCTTCAAACACCTTGCTGTTCTGTTGGCGGATAAGCGGGAGATCAGCTACACAGAGTGTGTTACCTGGATCCGACGACACATCAGTTTTCTGCTGGTTCGGGCTGCCCACATGTGCCTGCGCGGGTCAAGGTCATCACGCCACCGGCCAGTTCATAACGCCAACCTGGGAGAAATCTCCATCCGGCTCACAAACAACGGGGCGGCCATCGGAGGCAGCGGGGGTGAAATGCGGGGTTGAGCTGCTGTGGATTATCGGTGCAAAGTAGATAGTCAAAGACGATGGGTTCCTCCGTTGTCGGGTCAGCAACTCTGCCAACCCCTGCGGTACCAGCGCCGGCGACGTCCACACCATCACCTGCTCCAGGAAGACTGGCCGTTATGTCGTTGAGTTAAACGGAATCAGCGAATATCTTACTCTTTGTGAAGTCGATGTCTTTCCCTTATAGAGACGAAGAACAAAGAAATTTAAGAAATATAAAGAAATTACCCCTTACTATTTGTGCTATGCTAATTGTCTTGAATTTGCTAGAATATTTTGTATTTATTAAATAGAATAAATGGCCTGCAGTGAACAAATTTATTAAATAGAATAAACTATAAATAAATGGCTTGCAGCGAACAATATTTCTTGCAATCTTTGAACGCCTATTTCACAGCTGTTTCTCAATGAAATTAAGATATTGCTACATATTTGGAATCCGTTCAACGCAAGCTTTCTATTGATGTGAAAAAATTACGACTAAAGTGAAGAATGGCAATGATACAGAGGGTGCGATTTCGCAAAAGACACTTTTTTAAAACGCTTATAAATAAAATTTAAAGGCGAAATCGAAAATTCTGGCTTCATGGTAACAACCACGGTGAGTTGAACTAGTTGTGTTTCAAATTTGAAGCAATATGATAAAGATTTGTAGAAAAATTTGGGGGGGGGGGGGGTCCGTGTCATCAGAAAATGACACTATATTATGGGTCATGGTGTATATATATATATTTAGGATCCCACATCCCTGGCCCATGTAGCCTAATTCTGAGTCTGATTCTGTTCAGTGTACTGCAGTACAGCAAGAATAAGGATAAAGTCTGCCAATAGTTGAGCGAAAAGATATATACATTATCAACATAACAATATACAGTATGATCAAAATCGCAATAAATAATTACAATTTGACTGCATGTGGTTGTGTGTGAGAGTTTCAATTTTGAAATCGGCTGTGATTGGCAGCTACAGATTTGATGTCACTACACAGTGCTCTAATAATTTATTATATTGTTTTCTATGGAGTATGATTTTGGATCCATTAAAATACATATTTAATCTCAATCATTTAACACATGGCTTATATCAAATGAAAGTGGAGAGTCTTAAGTGTCTTTTAACCCCAAAATTAATTAAATTCATAGAGATGAACATTGATTAAATGAATCAATTCACAATTATAAACTCGCAGATTGCTGTAGATTGCCGGTAGATTGAGCAGTTATGTGAATGTTGTAATGATGTCAAATATATAGCAGCCAATCCCAGCCGATTTTCAAAATTGGCTTCCCGGGCTTACTTAAACCCGCCATTTCGACCGTTTCCACTTGTTTTTACAAAATACACACCCCACCTCTCGATTCAGGGCAACTTGTTACCCCTTATTCGATTGTTTCTAGCCCAACAATTTTTCGTGCGCCAACTCTATTGGCCTGACATAAGCAATACGGGTCACAGCCACAATTAATATCAATCAATATATAATTATATATATTTCCCAGAAAATATATAAAATTACATATACAATTAAATGTACCAATAAACCAAATATAATATTTCAACTTTGTGACATTGTGCAATAACAATTGAACAAATAATAATATTTGGTACATTTAATAATTACTGTATGTTAGTAATTTAATGGGAGACTATCAGCAAATAGTAGTGCTAGTGATAGCTAAGGTGTAGGAAATTGGTACTATCCTGCGTAGTACCGCCAGCCACTATCAGATGCGAGATAATTACATAAAAGAGTTCTGAAACTTTTATTTTTCGGCCGTGGATGAAAATTTTTATGCCAGCACCATATTTTTTAAAACAATTTAATTGATCAATAGATAGTATCATGAATCTGAATATATTATCACTGAATCCGCTGGTATCAATAAAAATAGCAATGGACATTTCAAACTTGTACTTTTTGGTGATGTGTACGAATATTGGTGCTAGCACCAAAAAATTGCCATTATTACGCATGAAAATGTGAATTTATAGCATCATATATTAAGTTAATGAAAATTGTTGTGTTCAAAACTGAAAAGTGCTGATTACTTGTTTTATTCATTTTTTTGTCTACATAAAGGACTAAAACTGCCATTTATAGTAATCAGATCATTTTTTAAATATTTCCCAATTGATTTGGCCCCCAGAAACTTATATTGGAGAAGATTGGGAAGACTAGCCGTTTTCGTTAAAATTCGGGGTATCAATATGACATGACCCCCCCCCCCCCCCCCCCCCCCCCCCCCCGGTAGCGTATTCCAATCCTTACACTACAAGGAACAGTATCTATAAGGAATCATTTTACAGAGCATTCTTGTTGATTTTTCTGATGGAAAAGATTGTAATAATAGAGTAGATTTATTGATAGTATTTAATATTGAAATTTATTCATTTGATGTTCATATTTAAAAGCATTTCACAATATATAAGCATAAATACTCTAATTAAATAAATTCTTTATTATTCAAATGATGTTTAGCATTTGTACGATTTGCATTTTTGTTTGTCGACAGGTTTTCTACGGCGCTTTTTAGCGCGTCGTGACATCAAATCAAGTACCATGAGGTCGGCCAGCAGGCATCCGTTTACTTCCTATTCGGCACGCTAGTCGGCACGCTTGTGCAGTTGGCTGCACACGAATATCAGACAGACTATTCCTAAGCAAACCTACAGTCTAACACGTGAACTCTGTGTAAAACGGCATGTATCCCTAGACCCTAATAGTCAATGTTCAATCGTTTTAGCATACGCATGCAACCCTGTATAAACCAAAACAACAATGTTCTATTATAGGCCTCTACTGACTAGGCTAATGCCACTGCTGGCTGCTAGCCTACTCTTCTAATTACTGTTATATAATAACGCTTACATGATTTCACCCACTGTCTCCATTCCTTACAGCATTTGTAAACACTTTCTACTTACCAACTGAATATAGAAACCCTTACACTAGTTCGACCCCTCTCTACATTCCTTACATGATTTCAACGTCCAATCAAATAATAGTTTATTAACCAATCCCAGGCTACAATTCATGATGTGTTTCGACAGCATTAGGGCAACGATTTTGAACAATTCTTCGCGATCTTCGCAAATGTCGCGATTTTTGCGAAGTATGCGAAAATCGCGAAATTTCGCAAACGTCGCAAATATTTTGTGTTTACCAATTTGCAAACGTCGCGATCTTCGCGATATTTTGTGTTTAACAATACTATAGGTGGAGCTTCGCAAACGTCGCGATCTTCGCGATATTTTGTGTTTAACAATACTATAGGTGGAGCTTCGCAAACGTCGCGATCTTCGCGATATTTTGTGTTTAACAATACTATAGGTGGAGCTTCGCAAACGTCGCGATATTTTGTGTTTACCAATACTATAGGTGGAGCTTCGCAAACGTCGCGATCTTCGCGATATTTTGTGTTTACCAATACTATAGGTGGAGCTTCGCAAACGCGCGTCTCGCGATATTTTGTGTTTACCAATACTATAGGTGGAGCTTCGCAAACGTCGCGATCTTTGCGAATGATTTGCGAAAATACTGTGAAAGTCTTCGCAAACGTCGTGATCTTCGCGATATTTTGTGTTTACCAATACTATAGGTGGAGCTTCGTAAACGTCGCGATCTTCGCGATTTTTGCATTCTTCGCAATAATCGCGACGTTTGCGAAGATCGCGAAGAAATGTTCAAAATCGTTGCCTTACTCTAACAGGTGTAAGGATTTTGAATACGCCCCCAGTATTGTCCAACATTTTATAGCCCGGTACTAATAGGGTTAAGACAAGTGCAATTAGGATCATAAAATACCAATGTAAAGACTCATTCCACATTGTTGACAATCAAAATAGAAAAAATCAAACGTTTGCTTGGAAAAACGTTGCTTTCAAGGTGCTGCCAAGTTTAACATCTATTCCCCGAACACCTTCAGAAATTATAGCCTTTAGAGATCATTTATATGGTCGTTGTATGTATATAGGTAGGTGTTTATTCCCATCGACTACGTTCATGAACTCCTACAATAGTTGAATCAATCTGAAGTAATGAGAGTCAACCCAAAGACTCTCATTATGACTCGCATTTATGGCAAACAACACATGGAAAGCGTAGTCGTCGACGACGGGCCATAACATATATAGATCAACTTGAAAGGGATACTGAACTTGGGAGAAACGAAATTGCGACAACTATGGAGAATCGGGAAGCCTGGAAGGATCTCATTTCCACTGTCCGAGTTCGCTCGACTTAGTAGTAGTAGCATTTAATGTTAAATAACTTTCAATGATTTAAGTAGCTATTTATATGACTGGTAGATAGATACATTTCTAGAACAACTTAACTTACCTGGTCCCAGATTGTTTGGAATGCTTTGTGAATATTTTCTGCTTTCTCTTTCGGTAAATTATCATAGAAATCCTCTTTAACTAATTTTCGTTTTCTAGCAATAGATATGAAGGGAAGTAGAAAGCAATATGTGAGTCTGAGGAATAAGTTTGTGGTATAATATGGATTAGGTGGTGGTTTCGATGGAATAGCGGAATCTTTCATTGTACAACGACTGATAATAGTTAGATAACTGATATCTGGTAATTATTGGGCTATATTCTACAAGTCGACCCGAAAATTTATAAATGTTTGGGCAACACAGACAACAGACCCAAGACCCAAATAATAAAGACCTGTACAAAACACATGTGTTAACTTTCGTTTACTTTTTTGGTTTCCCTAATACGCCTCTGTAACCTGCTCCTTTACTAACCTGCTCCTTTAAAAGGCAATGGGACCTAACGCCCTATGACAATGGGACCTAATGCTCTTTGGGACCTACGCTCTTTGGGACGTAACGCAACTTTACATCTTTGTTCTGTATAGTTCCCAATCAGCGTTAGGTGCTATTGCCATTTAAAGGAGCAGCTTAGTAAAGGAGTAGTAGCTTATAGAGGCGTTTTGGGGGAACCAAAACAATAAACGAAAGTTAACACATGTTACAGTATTATGTAGTTCTTTATTATTTGGGTCCTTGGTCTTTGTTTTGTAGTCACCCGACTAAAAGTTACTATTTTGGTTTTGTTAATTGTTATTAAACCTATTAAACTTATTTATTTATAATAATAATTTACAATATGAAAGAACTATATGTATTGTCTGATTCCTACTCTGAGCTTGAGTTATTTTGTCTTTATTTTTATCTTTATCTTTAGTCTAGTTATCTTTATCTTTAGTCTAGTTATCTTTATCTTATTTACTACTTTACATCAGAAAGATAATATTATTGGTTGTAGCCAGGCAGGGGTTTTGTAGCCAGGAGTTTCTTAATGTTCTAACCACGGTCAAAAGTTTCAGAGTCTGTTTTTCCAAAATTTAAATGTTTATTAAAAAAAACATTGTTGTCGATCTTTTATTTAATTTTTTAACATTTGCTAGATCATCCGCATCTTCAAGGCCAGTGTCCTTTAATTAATAGGCATCTCAAGAAAGTCATGGGCTGGGCTTATTAGTGATGCAGCCATGTGATGCATTAGTAGTGTAGAAACCACATAGGTGTATAGCTTGAGGGCAGCTACAGAAACAGCACTAAAATCGAATCGACAGTACTCCTCCAATCAGACAAGGCAGTGATCAGGATCAGACTCAAATCAGACCAGGCAATGAGCAGTTTGATGTCATCAATAGAAGTAGAAAATATGCTGCATCAATTAAGGCCACCAATTATTTTCTCACCAGAAGAAAGAGCCCTAACAAGTGCCAAATTAACAGCAGAATCTCAAGGTGGCTAGCTGGCTGGAAGGTTCACTTTGAAAAACTGCTCAATTAATATCTGAGGACTTCACTATACATCATTAGTGCAGTGTAGTGCATTATGCACTGCTCAAATGAATCCCTACAGACGATATTATGTTTTCTGAAGTTGAAACTGCTGTAGATCCAAATAAAACAAATAAAAGTTTATAGCTTTTGTTGGGCACAGCTTTGCAAAGTCGGCTATGACGTCCAGGTGGGATCGAACTGGTGACCTCCTGGATGGAATTCTGACGCTCTAACCATACCGCTAGCGACTTAGGTAAAAGGTAGATCTGGAAATACTACCTGATACCTTGTATGTCCGGAACTTACGTCGTGGTGGCCTCCCATCTGTCAATACTATCCAATATATCTACATCTGTTATAATATGCTGCCACTGTGCTCAATCCTACTGTACTTGGCCGTCTTTAATAAAATAAATAAATGATGTAATATTATGGTATTGTTCATAAATTGAACAAAATGAGGAGGACATCACTGGGGGTTAAACGCCTTCCAAAGTTTCGGCATATCAGACCGCTATCCAGTTCCGCCACTTGCCCCTGACACTTACTCCAAATCATGTAAGACAAATAAAGCCATTGTTGGTGTTGATGGCATGCTTCCTGACGTATTCGAGATCAAAGAATGATTAGTCCTAAACCATCCCATCCCATTCTCCAAGTATACTGTGCAAAGATCGAACCACAATATACATCTACTAACAAGGTAGTTCATGTCCCTAGGAATGGAAACTATGGGTCATATTAGAATCACCACTAATAATTGCGAACCAAAATGAGTTACAAAATGGTAGCATTAAACTGGAACCCATTATTGTGGCACTTCGGTGGATTATGGAAGAAATGCAGTGAAGCAGTCACTGCTGGGCTCTTAGTGAATATTCGTTCTATTATTAGTTGATGGTACATACATCAGAATGCTGCTCAGGGTAATAAACGACTCATTCATTGTATATGTACAATATATATATAGAGACCGATTATTTCGAGAAAACAGTTCCACCCTGATGGCACTATTTTCTCACTGGATTGCTCGAAATAATCGAAAAATAAACTATGAGATTTGTAGGCCACTGTCAAACTAGAGCTGCTTAGCATGTGGTTGATCTTGTTTTATGGCAGCCTGCTGGCGTGAGGAAATGTGGTGGTAGCCATTGACGTTTCTTAAATGTCTGCTAAAAGATACTGTTATCTTGATCGTTCCAATGAATTGGGAATTTTTATGGCTGATCACGAACTGTGGAGGTGTTGCATTGTGAGGCTGGCTGGCGAAGCATCCTAGTTCTGTGGTCAATATATGTATGTAGGTACTATATGTACCTACACGAGACCCCAGTTTGAAAGCGGTACCAATATCTGATAATCCTAGTGTACTGTATATGCTTAATTATGTGCCTAACTTATTTTTGATGGAAAATTAATCGAGCTAATATTGTTGAAACAATTACAAATTAATGGAGAGTTAGATGAAATGTTGTGGATATTCCCCTGTACCACATGTATGAATGCAATCAATCTCAAGTACCAAATATGAAACAATTATAAATTTTTTAGCCGTAATCACAACATAAGATCATTAAGCTAACTTATATGGGAGGAAATATTATCTAATCAAATCGAATTTCTATGGTTTACCTTTTATTTTTTATGATGATGACAAGTAGGTTTTACTAATATATGTAGTTTTTCTAAAGAAAGGCAATACAACTCAATGGTAAACTAGCACAGCGGCCTTGTCCCCTTTGTAATGTATTATCTGTGTTTGTATTTGTGATTTGTGCTGCTTTACAGTGAATGGTCAATGATCAAGTCCACAATATTATACTTCTAGGCAATGGCTCACCTAGAGTTCGTACCATGGTAGAAGCCTGGATTTTTGTTAGGAGAGTCAGATATTGGAAAAACGGACCTTTTGCATTAGGCTTCACAAAATCCACTACCACACAGTAGGTAATATGTAAAGTTGTGCGAAAGTGGGGTCTAATATTTACATACATCCATTTATAATGTAATATTTCCATTTATATAATAATAGTATATAAATTATAATAAATTTACAATATTATTAAACAGATGACTTTGCCTGGCAGATATGTGTGTTCAATAAATCAACAATTGAAGCTGGATGGAGGCTTAGTGGGATTTACCCTATGGATCGATCTAAATATCCAATGACACGATCCTTTACGATGATTGGGTTGATAGAGGAAAACCATAGATTACAGAAGAGGAAGATGCTGCAATAGCCAGATGTGGTATTTGTGATCCTGAAAAACAGGGGGTTCAATCTAAAGATTGTGATGCAGCAACATCTAAGGCATCTACTCCTGATCGAACACTGAATGTTTGTCGAGGGATTATTCGTTCAGAAATTCCTCCTGTTCCATGTTTCGAACCAGTTCCAACTACGCTGGATCCAGGACCTGGTTACTCTGCAATTTGGTCCTTACAATATATTACTATTTGGCAGAGAAATCCTTCAATATTTAGTGTGGGGAATTCCTTAAGGAGTGGATCTCCAGCACCATCATCAGGTAGATCATCACCTTCAATTGATTTATTGTCACCTGAAGAATGTCTTTCCAGGCAGAGTGAATTGGTCCAGATGGTTTTGGATAAACAACGTGGGTCTTCAAAGCCAAAGAAGCATCAAGCTGGTGTTGGGAGTGGTAAAGCGACTGTAATGTTAACAGAAGTACATCTAGAGGCAGCAAACCTTCATGAGGAATGCACAAGAAAGCGAAAAGAGTCAGCTCTACGACGTAAGATTTCAATTAATACAGCATTGCTGGGATGTTTTAAGACAACTGCTAATATTTCACAGACAGAGCAGGGTACAGGTACATCTAAGACATTGTCACAGGATAAGGAAACGGTGTCAAATAAGAAGATATTAAAACGGAGGAAGCAGGCTCAGACAGTAGACACAGATACGACTAGTAGTGAATCAAGCAGCGATGATTGCATGGAAAAGGATGGGGACAGTTTAGAGGATGTTGCTGATGATCTCGCAGTGATGTTGAATGGGAGGAAGATGAGATGATATAGATGACTTTATATATGTACATCTAGATGAATGTAAAGGAAAATATTATGCAGTTGCATATGACAAGAACTGGTATTTGGGCCGCTTAAATAAGGTTTTTGGCATGGATGTCGGTGAAAGAGTGACTGAGGCAGAATTTACTTTTTTTCGTTTTATTGGAAATCTATATTTTGTGGAGAAGAAGGTAGATATGTCAGTGGTTGGGCTAAAGTATGTTTTCTTTGGACCACTGTCATCTGTTGCAATTGGTGACCTTAAGTTGTATAAAATAAAGCCAGGGGAGTTTAAGAAAATAATAGACTATTATCGGATAATGAAGACCAGTACTTTACCAGTAAACTTTACTTTACCAGTAAAAATTGTATCTTTAATTAATGCTGCTTGATCTTTGGTTCATGTGTAATGAATTTAATAAATTCAAACAGAGTCCAACACCTTCTTCGCCTTTTTCTGTCTATAATCACAATGATTTTTATTTTGGAGCCCCGATTTAATAAATTCAAACAGAATCCAACACCTTCTTCGCCTATTTCTGTCTATAATCACATTGATTTTTATTTTGGAGCCCCAATTTTTTTTTTTGGTAATTTGGGACCAAAAAAAATCACATAATTTTGTGATTATCTCGAGACCATAAATTAATGTTAAGCTTTACTAGAATGGGTGCCAAGGCTTATTGTTCAAGGGACACATCTATCCCATAAACACAGTCAATGCTTTCATTAATTCAATGTACTGGCCAAAAAATCGAAAAGTGATTTTTTTTAAGCACCTTGACTATAATGGTATTTATTACGGACTCTATTTATACTGTCAATTTATACAGTACAATTAATTTCCTAATTTAGTTTCCTTTTTATTTGATTGATTTCACCATTCGAATGTGTGGGTGGTAACTCTCTACACTGCAGTGAAACTTGGAATTTCATCATTTTCGCGAGACTTTGAATGAACCACTGCAGAGGAATATTGTACTGTACATTCATAAACCCTTACTGATAAAGTATGTGAAGCTGTTGTCATTTACGGATCTTGGGAGAGAGGGCATGGGGGGGACTTAAAGCAAATCCAATGGCGGCAAATTAATCACCGCAATAGTTTTTATGTGTTGGGCGGCAAGTGTCGAAGTATTAATCTACTATTTACTTAATCATTCGAATAATAACCGCTGGGTGGTATAATTTCTGGTCCTGGAACCATTATTGGTCGTCTCTAGGTACACTATACCCGGTAGCCCGCAGGGAAATAGACAAAACTACCCTGCTGCTGCTAATTCAAGGATATTTATATTGCTAATCTTGAAAGGGCCAGTGGACATACCGTACATGATATTATTTGATTAAGTGGACAGCTGGTTAAAGGGTATGGTAGTTCTGCTAAATAAGTTTAATATAATATTTCATATAATTCAAGAGTATTGTGTATTTTTTATTCTTTTCACACCCGTTGAATCGTTAACTGGGATAATGTAGATATATAGGTAAATTATAGTATAACTGTATACAGGTATAACAACCAAGAATAATGATATGAAATAATTTATTGTTTACTTTCCAATGTTAATGTTGATGGTAACGGTGGAAGTATTGCAATTGGCCCCTTCAAGAATGCGACTGGGCAGGCGACTCTTGCTCTCCCTTGTAATGACTGACTGTGGTGTATGGGAACTTATCATTTCCTCAATTACAACTGATTGGTGACGCTGCGAGTGATGATAACCTGGATTAGCTATGGAACTCAGCTGTGCATCTGGACGATGTTGGATTGCGGAGCTCATCTCTTGGAGACGATGTTGGATGGTTGATTGATGTTTGCGGATGATGTTGGATGGTTTCCTAGATGAAATTACATCACTGAGGGTCTCACTCATGTCATGCTGCGCACTGGTGGAAGGTTGTATGTACGAGGTTGTGGTATTGAGTCTACTGTGACCCAACTGCATTTGCACGTAATTACTAGGCTGACCAGCATCAACAAGAGCTTGGGCTGTCGTTTTCCGAAAGCTCATCACAGTCAAACGACGTCCAGTTTCACGAAGGCCTGCCGATTTGAACATCTTTGTAACAATCTTAGAGAATGAATGGCAACCAGTTGGTTGGTTGCAGTACCACGACTCCTTGTTGTCAGTTGGCGTCAAGCTCTTTGGTTTAATCCAATAAGGTTGTTTTAGCAGCGCTTCAGTTAATTCTCCTGACAATAAGTCAGGGCACCTCTGAGACAGATAAGTTTAATGAAGAAACAAAAGATATACAATACATTATTTTTCTTATTGGAAGGATTCTCATACGCTCTAGGTTTATAAACACGAATTGTATGTAGTACTTCCCATATGTGTCTTTTTCAGCCGTTCCATTAGTTCTAAATAGTATAATTTCTTATCTGTGCAATATTTCTTATTTATGTCACCCACACATATAGCCCTCATTTCATTCCCTGGTCTCATTCCAAAGTGCATCAAGTGCACCAAATACAAAGAATTTCGCAACTTGGTGGAAATATCTATTCCTATCTGTTCGCATTGTTTGAACTTCTGGAAGTCGGCGCCAGATAAAGAAGACTCACTGGCGTGCTCCAGATTACCCTTGCCGGCCTTTTTTGATCTGCATTAGACATGCCTTCCGGATTTCCTTGAACTTTAAAATTTCAGGGAACTCTAACGGGTTTTCTATACCAATTTGTTTGAAATATCGCAAAAGGCCATAGAAATATGATCAGAGAGTAGTTGTTTCAACTTTTTCCGCGTTCGGCTTGTTATAGCGTTTGATGAATTGACTAAAATTGTCAGCCAATTCTTCCCTACTCATGTCCTCTATCGCTTTGTTTACCTTAATATTAAACAAAAATGTATGGAATACGGATACGGCATTATTTGACGAAATTAGGGTGTTTGGATTCTTGTTTAGTTCAATAATAATAATAATAATGGTAGGCCTACTGTTAAAACAAAAAAACATTCGTTTTGCACTTGAACATTTCAATTCCAGAACTGCAATATTTTTTTACTGTATCCAAGCTACTCATATGAGATAATTATATATAATCAAAGTGGCATTCTAGTATGTAGTGCATTCTAGTGTATATAATATTCCAGAATTAATACACCTTGGCGACGAAAGATTGTAATATATTTCCGTACAATATATCATAATTTGCGTACAATGTAACAGAATTTGCATAAAAAATAAGTAACACTTTTAGTACGGAAATTCTGATATATTGAATTTTATACGGGATTTAGGGGAGACAACAAGTATTTCTTCTTTATAACTTAACTACAACTAACTATAACTTTATTATAATAAATTTGTTAAAGCATTAAGTCAGATTGTTAACAATAATATATATTAAACAAAAATTAAACAATGATAATACATTGATATTGCTCATTTATGAAACAACTGTCAAACCCTATGCGTATTACACAATAAAGTTCGAAGTGCCTTGTCCCATGTCTGTGACTTATCAATACAAAGTGTAGAGCACACAAACTCCCAGTACTCCAGTACGTAATTGTTATCATCTTGACTGGGACTGGTAATAGTTATTAACTGTCATAGTCGTGGCATATCGAAGATCTACTGACCCCCATGTGATGTTTTTCAATTCTTGGCTGTGGGGTTATAATAATTGTAAAGAGGCGTTCCTGATATAGAAATATATGGAAATTTTCATATGGTGTGGTTTCATATTGTGTGGTTTCACATTCCAATCTGTGACAATATTGTCCAATTCTCCTTGCAGGATTTGCGTGAAACAGTACCACAGAACCTGGTTTGGGAGAGCATAAGTGGCATCATACTCTTGTGAATCTACAAAATCCTTAAACAAAACAATGTAAAAATTGACTAAATTTTTCTTGGGTAGGACCACCAGCACTCCGGTTGTGTGGGGAACCTACATAATGGTGAGCTTTCTCATCCTGCCTAAAGTAGCACTGAGTATCAGCCGTAGCACTGAGTGTCAGCCGTAGCACTGAGTGTCAGCCGTAGCACACTCATTTTACGCACTTATT